>JAOEHI010053432.1:0-44563 GCA_025447815.1 Percopsis transmontana | reverse complement strand
CAGCAGACTGGCAGTTCCAGAGGCCGCCAGCCACGACTAGGGCAGCAGTAGGCGATCGGGGTGGGTACCGCAGGTTATAATGATTTCTTTGCCGGGGCTGAGAGTGTGCTCTGCGAGAATATACAGTATTTTCAGTAAGAATAATGGAAATTTAAGTTGTACTAAGCTAGGAGGATACGACAATTTGAATTTACAATTTGATCATTTAGCAGACGCCAAAAAATGTCCACAATGCTTTGTACCTCGACATCACTGACAGTTAACCGTCAGCAAGTTTACATGGATTTTTTTAACTTTTTTTTTTTTGGCGTTGCATTTTATTATCATATTTGACTAAATCTTTGTCTTTAAGGACGAGAAGGACACTCCTGCTGGGATTGTGGCAATCCGCCAAGTTTGCTGGGTGAGGTAGTTTTCAAGACCTCTGCAGTGCGTTCTACATACGGTACTATTAATACATATGTGATGCACGGCACATAGTTAAGTACACAGTGCATAGAAATTTGGCCACGGTCGGGGACAACAGGTAGGCTATACAAACGAGGCTCACTAATTAGAAGACTAATTGCTGTACAAATAGTCTTCTTTACTATATCACATTCCATTCAATTTACAACTAGGTCTTTCAGCAGATGCTTTTATCCAATCAACTAACAGAGAGTACAACTGCCAATATTTAGGAGCAGACAGGGGTTTGACCTCTTGCTCAAGGGCATCTAGTCAGGGATGGAACCCCGGAGCGGGAGTCGAACACACAGACCAGCAGTCTACACTGCCCACTCCTTCATTTGAATATCTTACCAGTATACTGTTATAATAAAAAGGCATTAGCGCCAACTACTAGCAACCGGCACATTTTTCAAGTCCAATAGGTTTCAGCCCGATTCAACTTGTGTTGAACTCAGTCAAATTCACTACTGGTACTGTAATTCTGTTTAGGAGTAAAATACTCCTCCTAGGTCCTGACATACGAGTAAGAGAAATAAAAGTAATTCCCCCTCAGCCAAATAAAATGTTAACATGGCTCATGCGCATGAGCAACTCTAGCTACAGTACAAACCTTTCCACTTCTGAAAACATCACATTTACAACAGCTGTAAGGCAAATGAGGTGCCATTTCTATTCACCAAATTAGAAGCAACATGACGTTTTTCCAGAATAGCCAAGAGTGCCACTTACAATATCAGTGATAAACCATTGATAGAAAGTTGTTAATTACTTTCTTAGCGAGTAGAAAAATAGAAAAATGTGTCATCTGCCTAAGGTCTTGCGCTGCTGGGAAAATCTAGAGCAGAACCCCACATAATAACAAATCCCTGAGCATCTCCGGAAATAATATAACACTGTCACTTGGAAAGAGAATTAATTAACCTAACTGAACATCAGGAAAACAAGCAGTTTGAAACCAAAATAACCCCACGGCAATACTAAACTGTGTGCTACAAGTAGACAACTTTTTCAAATGAATAGGCTAGCTTCCACAGGGAAAAAAAAAACAGATAGATCAAGTTGATTTCATCAATTCTCTCTGCCCCTCTAGTCTAATATTACATGGCTCTTTCTCTAGGCCCTCCTTTCGGCAACGCTGCCTCCCATCTTTTGCTTGGTGCCCATTGCATACTAATGAGCAGGCTTTGTGCAGCCTGCCACAGAGTGCAGTGGCTGACAAAACCCATACATCACTGCAAGAGCCACGAACTGGTCAGCAACATCCTACTGCTGCGTTCGCAGTGGTAGGAGGACGGGGGCTTTTTATGTGCGTTGTCCATCTCGGTCGCACCTGGGACGTTAGCCAGAGGGAACCCAGCCACCCTAAAAATGCATGACAACAGTATACTTATAATAAGGATCTTACCCAGAAGCACAATTGCACTCTAGGACAAAAAAAATACAGGAAGTCAGGCAGATAAGCTGCTTAGCAGTAGTTTTAAAAAAGAAAAAAAAAGAAAAAAAGAAGAGGCTTTTAAAAACGTTTAAACGTGAACTAACTAAGGTACACTTCTGCTTGTGTTCTAGCACTACCAAACACTACACATTTCTGCCCTTTTTCGCCATTCATGATAGCAACAGTCATGGCTGTAGGGAGGGGGGTAGAAAACTGTGTGGGCTTACTGTAGGAGGATGAGTAACTAGGAGCGGCATGCTTCTGCATTTTAAACAATAGTTTGTGATGTTCAATAGGTCAACGTTTTGATACCGCTGGCTTTAACCAGAAGGGTAACTGTAGACACAAAATGAGTGTCTCTTCAAACCCTATGATATGTGAAAGATTTGGCAGTTTAATTGAGATGAACACACACAATGAATCTCGTACTGATTATTTTATCTCTGGGGGGGGGGAAAAAATAAAAAATAAAAAAGTGTGGCATTTTGCACATTTTATTTTGCAACACTTCAAAGAGATCCACAAGCTGCTTCATAATATCCGAGTAAAAATGAATGCCAAGTATAAAGGCGACGGGAAAAGCAAGGAAAAAAGCTATTTATCCCGATTTCAGACAGTTTGGAGAGAGAGAGATATATATATATATATATATCTCCTTAAATTTGTTTAAATTATGTTTTATGAATAGACAGAATATAGGTTGCTAACGTCTATGGCTTAGTACAAAATGCATTTAAATGTGTGTGTGATCATATACTTTCCAGGAAAGACTTGTAACTGAAACAAGAAATATCATAATTAAAGACTGAAGCATAAATGCACCCATATTTACCTTGTCTGCATCCACCTTGCCCTTGATGAACTCTGACCTCCAGAACTGCAGGGCCTGGTCCAGAGTAAGGCCAATGCCTTTGAGGAAGAGGCCGTATTGCATGCGACCGCCATGGCGAAGGTGGTGGTTCTCTCTCAAGGACTGGTGGAGCTGCCTCATGCATAGGGGGAAGGCTTTTCCTGAAAGCTAAGAGGAAGGATGCAGGTTGCTTTTATTACTGGATCCGGATAGGAAATGGGAATCCCATATGTTGAAAGAGCTGCTTGTTTAATCTAAAACCGTAGTTGAGATAATTAGCCTATTTCACAGTGACCCAGAAGTGCTACCCATGAGGGGTTAACTTTCTTTTCATCTAGGCTTTCAACAGAGGAAATCTTAATTAACACAACTTTTACCTCCGAGTTTATTTGGCTCATCAGACCGATTGTTTGAAGTTATAATGTAAAAATTGCATATACTAAAAAAGAGTGAACAAGCAGTGTGTGCACATGCCCACACCTGAGAACAAATCTAATCAGCCACCTTAACTCAAAACACCTAAATCGACAGGGACTTTAGACAGGACCGGAACAAAGTTTACTCCTCATCGGTAGCATTTCCGGGTCACTGGCTGTAGTATTGAGTCTAGTCAGACCACAATCAGTTCCTCCAGGATCATTATTGTGGCCCAAAATTTATTTACTGCGGTGTTTCTTAAAAATTGCGATGCCACTTGCAATATCTTGGGTGTTATTTCTCAGTACAAATAGGACAAGTATGAGTACAATTACATGCACATTTTTTAATGCATAATACTTAATAACCAATAACGAACCATAAAATGTCAGTCATACACAGCCTCGTTCTCCTCCACAAAGACATATGTAATTTGGCTACTAAACAGAGACGGCAAACAGACAGGTGATCTGGTGAACGGTGTTTTCATCACGACTCTTGATAACATGATGGATTGTTTTTTCTCCCGAGATTACGTTTTATGTGGAAATAAGACAAAATTGCAAGCCATCGCAAATAATGCAGTGATTGGCTGACATTGTGTGAATTATTGCGATCGTAAGATCCTGGATGGACCACACAATGACAGGTTTTGTAAAGTCTCACAGAAAACACACTGGATCAGCAAATGTGGACTGCGTTTCTGGTAGTGCAACACTCTAAAACGTAATAGTGTTTTAGTAGTGTTCGCAATTTGGCAAAGGAGGCCAAGATTTGATCATAGTGATCTGGAAGTATACTGATCACTATGGAACAGTAGCTACTGGTTTCCAACTGTAAACAGTATATATTGCATTAGCGTGGCGTAATAGATAAAGGGAAAAACTGTCTTTTCCCCCCTTTATTTATTTTTTTTAAACCTTGACATTTCATGATTAAATTGCCAATACAATCTCACCGGATCAATTTGTTCCAAGGAGATTTTTCCAACACTCTTCTGAATGCTGTAGTCCTGTCCCACATAGGCATGACTAGAAAGGGGGGAAAAAAAACATCAAAACATGAAGGATGAAGATTAGATGAAGGAATAATTGCTACACTGCAAGATTGTTTTTAACATTTTCTCAACACATGGATGTCCAGTTATAAGACAATGTGCTGTTAGAGATAAGAGAATGACAGTGGTCTTTCATATAGTTTCAGAGCAGGAAGTCAAGGGAGTCAGTGTGGCTGTAATAAGCATTCTGTGCTTGTCTGTTGAACGCTGCAGGAATGGTTCTTAATTGACTTACAATAGTGTGGTAAGGCCCTCTTTACATGGGTTGCCCGACAGCAGTACAGCCGTAAAAAAATATGTCTTAAAAAGATAAAACCATCAGCAGTTAAATTAACTTTAATAGTAGCTTCGAGACTTTGATGATTCTTTAAACTCAGTGACAGCAATGTACCTTTTTTTGTACCGCAACAACACTGATGTGAGAAGCAAATTTGTTTTGTTAGTCAGTCACTTCAAACTGCAAAGCACCTCAAGGGAATGTCTAAATGGTCAAAACAGTTAAAGCTAGCCTGTGTGCCACAGGCTACTGCATTAAAGATGGTGACAAACAAAGTTAGTGCCAAAGTATTAGCTGAGTAGTTTACTCAAAAACAATGACTGATGACAGCAAACGAGCAAGCAAACCAAACAAGACTCTTGGCCTAATACCCTGTACATCGTTTTGGCTGACTAGTATTGAGTCTAGTCACACCACAATGACAGCTTCTATACAGTCCAACAGCAAACACTAGGTGGACAGTGTTTCTGGTAGTGCAACACTTTAATGTAAAAAGTAATTTACTATTGTAAATTATTGTGTTTTTATTATGCCAACATGCTCTTTCTTAAGCAACAGCGCATGCAGATATAGCATCTCTGGGTGCCATTCTAGTTTTATATCTATCTAAAACAAACAAAAACAAGTGGATGAAGCGTGAAGGCATCACAGCTATTATAGCATCTCTGGGTGCCATTCTAGTTTTATATGTACCTAATGCTACACTTCACACAAGAAAAAACAAACAGAAACAAGTGGATGAACCGTGAAGGCATCACAGCAAAGCGAGTGCCCTTTTAGCTTGGGCCATAGCATACCAACTTTTGTCAAATTAAATGAATATGAATTAAATGAAGGAAAATAAGCAGAGGTAAAGGTTGCTAGTAATGATAATTACCTGAGGTGGGTAAGCAGAGGGTGAAGCCGTTCATCAGACTGCACCGCTGGTAGAGAGCGAGCTGTCAACTGGGGGGGTGACAGTACCAGTTAAATAATGGAAAACAACCTTAACTAACCTTACTGAACTATTACATTATTCTCATCAACATAAGTCAAAAAGAGGAAGCAGCAGATGTAAAAAAGTTAACGTGTACAGTATAACTTCAGACATCGATCAGCAACTATGACTAAACATCACAATTTCGAACATCAGAAGCTCCCCACTCCATACAAGAACATAACGACAAAAACACATTTCAGTACGGTCAAGTAGAAATAATAGCCAGGTTTACAAATGTAGAGAGAAGAGACTTTCGATTTCAAGTTGTCATAATAACACATTTTCACTGATGTCCCCTTGCTGTCCACAAGTGAAGTGAAGCCATTATGGTAATGCATAACATTCACAATGGCACACAAAGGAAAAGGCTGCTTATGGAATATTATTCTATTCCAGCAGGTTTTGGTCGAGATAATTGCCACAAAAAATGGGAAAGAATTAATTTGACAGGCTTTTCTATCACTTTTCTAACAATTTGGAGTAGATTTGCCTTTTCAATAAGAGGCCATAGGTTCATCTCAAGCCAATGCAAATGTGTGATTGCCAGAAGTCATTACCATGGCAATGAGTTCATGTGATGCACACCTTATACCGGACAATAGATTAAATTCTGGGGCCTATATTGTGCAATTTTCCCAGTGGGAATGTATGCTCTAAAAAGGATCAGTGGTTATTCATAAAGACCTAGATTTCTAAAATCTTTTGATGCGTATAAAGAAAGTCCCTTTAGATGCTGATTGACTAAAAACACCAACACCTTTATTAGCATAAGAGCAAAATGTCACTTCATACAGAAAGATGATGGCTCAGGGAAAACTGCAGAAGTGCAAAGCTGGCACTAAAGCTTGTCAGACCGTGTAGGCAGCTAGAGTCAAAATTGATTGGGGCTACAGATCATTAAATTGTGAATATCTTAGGTACATAATGGTCAATGCATTTTTAACAAATTATATAAATAATCGAAAACAAAACTGTATACGTTAACAGGTGACATTACCATTATTTTATCATAAATATTTTTTGACAGCAGCATTGTTAAAAAAAAGTTTTTATTTTAGATTGATTTTTCTAGGTGTTGATGATGATGAAGAAGAATGATAATAAGTTGCAATATCAGCTCAAATATTAAACACTTACCAAATAAATCATCATCGCAATTAGAACATTTTCATTTGGGGGGGGCGGGAAACATTCACCTCTGGATAACTATTCAAATAAATTATTTGAAATCTTACAAAGTTGTTTGGATTTCATTTAGAAAGTAATCAATAGTCCCGAGCTTTAATTAAAATAGAACATTTGTCTGATGACTACTATTAGGCTATTCGACAGAGCAGGATGAAGCTATGCAACAGATCATTTGTATGTATTGTGGATGTCACTTCACTATGCTTGCAGGTTATTAGAATATTAGGAGGTAAAGTCGGATAAATGGAGTCTTGCCATTTAAATAAGTTAGGCTCATTAGGCTTGTATTGACTATTTGTTGGAAAATATACCGTTAAAAAAGGACGACGTTTCAGACCATATCAAAATATAATCTGTAATAGGTTTTAAACCATGTGCTCTCATGCAAGATGGAGCTTCAAATAGTTTTGTAGGTACAGAATGAGCCATTTTAGTATACATGGCACAGGTAGTCGAGGTTGCCATGTTAATCCATAGGGCATTATCACAGCTGCAGCTACACCAGTACATGTCAGTATTTAGCCATTCTGTTTTGAAATGAAAAATGAAAAATTGCTTATTGGACCTTTAAAGGTATCTTCTTAACAAGGGCCCTGTACAGAAATAGTATGATAGTAGTAGGCAGTGTGTCCTGGTTTAGCTTTTAGGAGATGTGCATTTATTAGACAGGTTTGTTAAATAAAAAATATTTTAATAGAAATAGAAATGCCACACTCATTTCTTGTGTTGGCCCGACCTCACTTCAGAAGCTCATTTTAAAAAGCCCACACCAGCAACCAAAAAACAATATACAACTTACATTTTGCAATGTAAAATAATCGTCTAATAATCTGCTTTATGGAAGGCAGATAATCTCTGATTTAAATGAATGCAACTTCTTGACTGTGCTCATTTGCAGCCATACGGCCAGAGAATATTTTAGGCATACTGCATGAAAGCAACCTAGTGTTATATTAGGACACGAAGCATTCCAAATCCAAAGATGCCATATGGTTGTCTAGAGGCGGCCACTTACTACGAGAGCTTTAGAAAGCCTTGTGCGGAAATCATTGAGGACAATGGTGACAATGTCCTGGTGAGGGACGTAAACATAGCCCGCTTTAAGGTACACCTTTCTTGTTCGTACCAGATCCAAGGCATCTTGAAATGGCACCTTTATAATAGATCAGACAGAAAGTATATTAAAAAAATATATATATATTATAATACAATTAAAACGCATTGTGTTAAATATACAAAAATAATGTCTAAGTCAATGAATTGATTACAAAAAAAAAGCAATTTAAGAACTAAAGCATATAGTATATAGTCTTAATGTAGGGAGAGACAAGTAACTTACTTTGTAGAAATCATTGTCCTCAACAGTGATTCCACTGACATTGTAGCTGGAGTTGACAAGTTTATCTGATAAAGCCAACTTCTCTTTGACACTGATCTGAAAGGTTGGTGACAAAAATAATACGATTCAATGAAAGACTGCAAAGCCAAAGCTGTGTTAAAGCTAATAAAAGTTTGAAACGGAGGAAAAACTTTACAACATTAAGCATTGTTTTTCCGTTCCTCTTGGTGAGGGTTAGGAGCTATCCCAGCCTATTACCCAAGGCTGGGAGACAAGCTAGATGGAATGCCAGGCATATGGTAACACATAAACAAGTCACTTTTTGTGGCAATCCAGAGCCTCCAGTGAACATGCATGACTCTAGAGTGTGTGGTGTGAACACAAGGAGAAACAGTAAACGTTACCTATACAGAACTCTTACAATATTCTGTCTTTTAACAGCTTCAGTAATTACTAAATAAAGTATTTTAAAGAGAAAAGTCACTAATACACTGATCAGAGTATTCATCACCATCAATATGACTAGGCCTACTACTACTGAAATACAACAGCTCCACCTGGTGGAGAACAACACGACGATCACAAAAAAGGAAAAAACTCACTGTATCATATTGCAGATTATTTCGGTGGAGAAATTCTGTTTTGTATTTTGAAAGAAGGTCATTGAACCGATAGCGGAAAAGGTCCACTTCCTGCTGTATAAACCAGCGCCTAAGATCCTCCCTGAATGTTTCCATTGAAAACAAGTTTATGAACATTCATTTACATTTCTTTGTTTTGTAAAACTCAAATTTGAGATGTATTTGATCCACTTACGTTTGGCAGTAGGCAAGTCTAAGAATGAAATGGGAAATATGGTCCTTTCTTCTTTTTTCATATTCACTTGGTCCACTCTGAGAGTTCCTGTCATCCTTGTCAGTGGGTATTAAGAAATAGTGTCAAATTTAGTTAGAGAATGCCCTATATATTCTAGTAGCAGTATCTGTAATTAATAATAGGTTAATAACAACATCTACGTTACAATTAGGTAATTTACAAATTGCTTTTCGGTCCAGGGTGACTTATACAATTGCAGTATTAAGGAGCAGATAGGGGTTAGGTAACTTGCTCAAGGATGCTACAGGTTTGGATGGGCATGTAGGGGATCCAAACTAGATATTTTCATCTGATTTCTGTTTGTTCTGATGGCTCAAGAAACACAAAATCTAAACATTGGCTAAATATTTTGGCCAATGTTTATATGGGAGGAAATGTATATATTTTAAAAAGGTAGCCATTTGTAAACAAAAATGATACTCACAGCCTCTGTTTTGTAGGGAAAGTTCAGATTTGACAATTCTGCGTGCAGTTTCTTTTTGTACTGTTCAGATGTTTTCAAATAACTCACTCCCAGATTCTCAACAGTCTTCAACACTGCAAGGACAATAATAAATAATTGACTTAACTAAAACACAACTGTATTACTACAGCAAAAACCTCAAAATCACTTTTTATATTGACCAATGTTTTATTTTAAAAAGGATATGGTAGGCATATTTTCCTTATTGTGAGCATAGCTTACTAGTAGGAGAAATTATCCTAGGCATTGTGTTGGCCTTAGCCTTTAAAAGGTACAAATTGCAAACAATTAAAGATATTTTGATTGCCACAAAACATAGGGCTTACCTTTTAATCTTTCTACAGCAAATGTCTCAAACTCAGCAAGTGAGATGTTTTCAAGTGGAGGCTGCCCATAGAACTGCAGACAATGTCCATAAAGCTCTGTCTGAGTGTTATCAATCAATTTTCTTCTTCTGCCAACAAACTGCATAGTGACTGATGGTGAGACACATTTGGTTAGGCTTCCAAGTTATCAGTGATAACACGATTTATTCGTGCACATCCTACAGGTGCACTTATGATGATCCATCAATATCACGCTTTGTGCAATTGCTGTTATCTAATGAATAAAGGACATATGACAGCTAACGTTACTGTAGCTAACCACTAACGTTACAGGCAGGAGGTAGTGTTTTGGTTAGGTTATACTCGATACCTCTTTGAATTTAACAGCTCTTAGCTTAGCATTAGCTTATAATTGCAAGTATGCATTTATTCTATTTGCAAACTGAAAACATTGTAGACTTCAGCTCAATCTTGGCTCCCGAGTTATATACTCCAAGCTAAACGAGCCATAGTTTGGCTAACGAAGAATGACAAGGTAACGTTAGCAATTTGGAAAACGTGAAGACAATTGAGAGAAGTAAGAACTTTACGCCATTACCCAAATAGTGTTATGTGATTTAACCGGCATAACAAATGTAGTATATTAATTTATGATACATTACCGATTTAATAATAAAGTCGTCCCTCCCTTGAATCCCGCCAAATGTGCGTGTTTTGTGCTCTTCAACAAACGCGGGTAAATTGATGACGACACAGCCATTTTTTGGGGGTCATATCCTGTTATACATTGCAGTTCATTCAACATAAGATCACTACTAATATAACCAACCCACCATGATTCCTAACTCAAACAATTAAATCAAGAAGGAACTAAACTAAAACTCATGCAGCAGTCAATAAAGAGATGACCAGAATAAAACCGGAAGTACTATTATGGCTGTGGACTTCTTTCTTAAAACGAACCTGTATAGTAAAAACGTACAGATTGTGCAGGATATAATAACAGAAGGTACAGAAGAAAAAAAAATAAACAAACACAACAAGAACACACATGAGCCATCGTGGTCATCTTAAATTAAAATACATCCAGTAAAAATAACATAGGATGTTATTTGTTACATAGGACAACACATAGGACAATAGGATGTTTACGAAGTAAAACATTAAATTTAATATAATATAAATACACTCAACAAAATCCAGGTGTTTGTCCTCCATAAATACACAAATTTTAACAATTTAAAGGGAAGTTAAATTAGTTGCTTTATTATTTTTTCGATTAAAGTCAACTTTGTAAAGCCACCCAGAATGTTTTTAAATAATTTTACTGAAAGCTTATTTTTTTAATTATGTGCCATTTGGACTTCATAACTTGGGATGAATAAATAGTTGATTTACCTATATTTTAATGCTCTATTATACACTGGACATATCTAACTGTCTGAAAAACATAATGGTTGAGCTCAGGCATCTAAATCGTATTATATATTAACATGTGACAGTGGGATATGTCCACCCTGTTTAACTGTTTAAATGTGTTTTCAGTGCATGATTGCACATACAATGAAATTACTGCATATATTGAGAGAAACAAATGGACATTATGAGAATGGGACATATTCTTTTTTTCTTAAGAAAAGTAAACATACACTTGATATTTTGTAATTTCCTAAAACTATGATACAACAGGGTGAACAGAGGTCTAACAGGGTGGACAAAACACCAACAAATGACAAAACCGTAATATGATTTCATTAATTTTTTATTAATTCTAACATGAATAAACTTTTTATTTTATGATGGACCAAGGAAGAACTGGGAGAACCCAAAGAGGAAAATAACTTCAGAGCACATTTCTAGTTTACATTTCCCAAAGGCAAGATGGTCCCGAAGTGGTCTTCTGGATATTTCCATGTGGTCTTCTAGATATTTGTGGACTTCTCCAGTTGGACAGAGCGCTTGTTGAGTGCCTCTGGCTCTGGTATAAGACACAGAAGTTGCTCATCTGGATACCAGCTGACATCTTTGCGTGGTCTTGGCCAGAAGTATTTGTTTACGCCATTGCGATGCATGCACTTCACTTGAATGCTATGCTCCTCCACGTCCATGATGATGTCGGGGTACATGTCATTGTCATACTTGACAACTCCAGTGTAGCCTACTTGCTGTCAACTGCCTCTGGTCACATTGGGTCTGTCTGTTCTGCGTTGGGGTGTCACTGGTACTCCATCCAGAGTAGTTCCTTTCAGCTCGAAGCAGGCACAATCCAGTTGACCATCTTGCCTCTGACAGAAAAAACTGATGTCCCTGTACTTGATTTGCCCAGGTAAGAGGCTGATTGCCAGTAGTATCCTCATTGGGCCCTCATCAACAGGAGTCAGAACAGGGACCTGAGGCGAGAAGAGATATAGGCTACAGTAGGCTAGTTATGAGATATAATATTCAACATATTCTACCACGCATTAGCTATATAAAAAGCTATATAAAAAGCTATGTAAAAATATTCTTATTTATATGTTAATAGACTAAACATAGTTGTGTAATTTTACATCAAACAGTCTATAAGCTTACTTTGTTTGCATAACGATCTCGTCTTTGTGAGCGAGTTAGCTGCCCAGTGACAACAGCGCCTCCTAGAGTCACAGAATTCGGTGTTACACCGGTCCGACTCTCAAAATACGTCGGCAATAGTCAAATCGTGCCTAAAACTTGCCAAAAACGCACAGTATAGTATACCTGGCTTTAAACGATTTGGAGGAAACGTGTTCAGTTACCCTAGAAACGTTCAGTGTACTGAACGCATCAGAATACTCTTACAGACTTATGATGATCATCAATTATTATACATCAGCAGGAAAAGTTATAATTATATATGCTGATTTTGCCAAGAGCCAACCTAAACCTACAGCCTAAAAAAGAACAAGGCAAAACTTGCAGTTTTACAAAAGGCTGTCAACTATCACTGATGTACTCTGAGAAATCGTGTCTCACATTGATTCTCTCCCTTTCCATACCTTCTTGGAGCCCCCATAGCAAGGAGGCTGAGGCTGCGCCAAGTAGTAGCTCCCCAGGCAAACAGCTCGAGTTGAATGGCTACAGGTAGCATGCAGACGTAATTAACAGTAATGTCTATAGCATTAGACTTTAATCTCATTTCAGCGTGAATCAAAGGCTGTGAAACGGATCGTGTTGTCCTTGTCACGTTTATTAACGCTAGATTGTGGAACGAGAGGCTATATCATTTGTTGTGAAGAGCTAGGCTAACCCTAGCTAGGTACCGTTAGCTCACATTCGCACATAGTCTGGTCGTGCCAAGGAGAAGTCCGATATGTGATTGTTGGCCACGGAGTTAGCTGATGTAACGTTAGCTAACGCCTGACGAGTTAAATCCCACAGGTAAGAAAGACGTCTATCAAGTCAAGGCTTTCTAATTGGTTTTTGTTTTATTTTTTATTTAACTGTGCTACAAGCTACCACTGTAGCGAACCTAACGTTACGGCCCTCACAGAGCAGACCAATGTATGATATATTAGCCTAACGTTACATAAAACTGCTTGTGAACCATGCTAGAACCCAGGTAACATGCATAACAAGTGAAGTTGCGCGCTGGGTCCTGTTAAACTATGACAGTCTTGTCAATCTGTGAGTCCGTCTTGAAAGGATGCCCATTTGACTGAGGTAATACATTTCTAGATGATAACTAAGTGGTCTGTATGTTGTGGCAGTGAGTTTTTGTCAGTCTGGATAGTCCATCGTGATTCACGTTATTTTTAAATGAATGTGTTTTGATGGTTAACACGGATTCCTGATGGAATGTGAATTGAGTCATAATTTATTGTTAGCAATTTTTTTGACTGTGGAAGTTTATAGCCCTATTTCATATAATCTTGGGTAATACTAATAACACTAAATTAATGCAAGCATGCCGGTAGCCTTGTAATTTTCTTCTTTATACTGCTTCATGCAAGCTGTAACTTTTACATAATGTGTCCTCAGAAAGAAAAGAGAGAGAGTTATAGTTGGCCTTGGTAGTTTAGTTGACAGATGGGTGGTGATTTTTAGTGCAGCAGTAGTCATAAAGAATGAAGGCAGCAAGTAAAGCCAGTGCTATGCACATCTATGATGTTCTTGAAATCCTATTTTTTATTTTGTTAATACGGTGGATATGACACACTTAACATTACTGTGTCTCGAGGGCACTGCATTATCATTGCATTTAGGCTACCTCTGCACTGTCCACATGACCCAGTTGCTATGTGTGCAGCAAGCGGTAATGGAAGATTAAACAAAGTAGATCGACTCTACCCTGTCTTCCAAAACAAACAAAATAATTTCTAGGAATAGGTGAATTACCTCCTAGACATATTTTTTGGCATGTTTATTAGCAGCTGTCGCATCATACTACACATACTTGTTATAACTATAGTGGAGACTGACTTGTTCTAACATCTATTCTAGTATTGTGTTCACCTAGCAAATGCTTGGCTCATACTAGACTAATTTCCAATGTCAGAACCAACTCACGTGAGTCTGTGCATGCAGCCAGGGCAGCTCCAAAAATGAATCTCAATTTGGGATCCAGTATCATTCTTCTTATTTGCTAAATCATATAGGCTGTGTGCATGTGTAACAAAAACAGTGACAAATAGCCTAGGTGTTAAATTTGTGGTGGCTTTAGCCCTCTAAAGGTTGTATGGTATATAACCCATCATTAGACTGATTTTTTTTTTTTTATGACTACACTCTTCATTCAGGTTCCTGTAACAGATCGCTGAAACTATCCAAACTTTAGAACTGAGAAAGCCTCCCAAATCTCAACACCATGTTGGAGGAGGACATGGAAGTGGCTATCAAGGTGGTGGTGGTGGGTAACGGAGCAGTGGGCAAGTCTAGCATGATCCAGCGCTATTGTAAGGGCATCTTCACTAAAGACTACAAAAAGACGATTGGAGTGGACTTTCTGGAAAGGCAGATTGTGTAAGGAGCTTGGCGCACAGAGCTTTTCATCCCACTGTCAATCCTTTCATATTCTACCACAAAGAGAAACCGTTTGATCATATCTTGTGTCTTTTGATGGTGCCATATCTAATATAATTTACTATATAACTGTTACTTACATTACATTTCACAAACTGTTTCTTCACAAATATTGGGGATCTGGACAAAAATCTAAAAATGATGTACATTGTAATAAATGTTACATAATGGCAAAATACCATAATATAATACCATCACCTGTAGCCCAGACTAAGCTCCGGGTTTAGCCTAGTTATACAGGCCTTAAGTTTATTAGTGTCATGTCATGTTGTATAGGTAGAGCCTGGTATAGAACACTCTACAACGGTGTGCAAGTTGTTAATCTCGTGTTGTGTGTTTAAGAGTAAACGATGAAGAGGTCAGATTGATGTTGTGGGACACAGCTGGCCAGGAGGAGTTTGATGCCATCACTAAGGCCTACTATCGTGGTAAGATCATTCCACTGTGAGCTATCGAAGCTCCTTTTGCCTGTTGAAAAGCCACTTCTCCTATCAGTGTCAAATGATACAAGATTAATTTCAAAGCCACTATTAACCTAAAAAGTTATTATTGTTTGTTGGCCGGGCCTTTCTGTGTTCTAGGTGCTCAAGCGTGTGTGCTAGTCTTCTCTACCACGGACAGGGAATCCTTTCAGGCTATTGGCAACTGGAGAGAGAAGGTGGAAATGGAGGTTGGAGACATTCCCACTGTTCTGGTCCAGAACAAGATTGACCTCCTCGATGAGACTGTTATTAAAAAGTAAGAGGGTACAAAACGAAATATACTTTTCCTAACAGTCATATCAGCCCATTAGACATTGTAATGACGCAGTTGCATAGTGAATGTAAAGCAGTCATCTGGTAAACATAAGTAATTAATAATGTAATTACTATGAATACAAAATAAATATTAGGAATTGGAATACTGATTAAAATAACACAACAAGGCATAACATGTAATTATTATGTATCCCCTTAAACTGCGCAACAGCGAGGAGGCAGAAGCTCTGGCTAAAAGGCTGAGGTTGAGATTCTACAGGGCCTCAGTAAAAGAGGACCTCAATGTCACTGAGGGTAAGTTATTGAAACTTTGTGTAATTTGTAAACCAAGTTCTTGTCCTGTAATGTGGAAAAACGATCTGTGTTTTTAGTGTTTAAATACTTGGCTGAGAAATATCTTCAGCGACTCAAACAACAAACAGCAGATGAGCCAGATGTAGTACATGCAACCAGCAATAAAATAGGTACTTTTTTTTTTTTTTGTAATAAACCATGAACTCATCTAGTACAAATTTTTTTTTCTCACATGCTTAAAATCATCATTCTTATGTTTTTTTCAGGGGTTTTCAATACCACGAGTAGTAATGTCTGCAACCAGAGTTCCAGTAACGGACGAGAAGTCATCAGTTTGCGCCCTAACAAACAAAGGACCAAGAAAAATAAAAATCCCTTTGGAAGCTGCAGCTTAGTCTAGACTAAATCATGAAAATGTTGTGCCTGCCTGGGGTAAGTTTGTTAAAGGCCCACATTGGTTATTAGTGTATGCTATGGAGGGAGCCACATTCAGAGACCAAAGCCCAATAGGCATTAGAAATGATGCTAGTTACATAAAAAATGTTTTGGCTGGCTGCAAATATGTTTTGACAAAAGACATCAATGTCCATACATGTTTTGTGCATAATACCTGTGAATTGTGAATTTAATGGGGAAGTCCACCATAAAACAGAATTCTTAAAGGTGTTATAACACCTCCAGGGTCTCAGCTCACTGTTTTTTGTAGCGTGAGCATAGGAGCTCTGGAGGAGTGCCAGCCACCCAGCACACAAGTGCAGGAGGGCCATGCGCTCTGAGTTATAAACCAAAGGGTAATTCCAGACATAAATGAAATAGTGTCTCGTCAATTATTGTTGCATAGTTTAATCAATATTTCCTAATATGAACAGATTCTCCCAAAGCTAAAAAGCCAGTGAACCCATGATGCGATTTGTATTGTCATCAACACTCAACACTGTTGACAATCAGTGGGAGACTTTCATTGTGGATACATTGAACATTGTTACACAATGTCAGTTTTCCATGATCAAAGGAACAATAACATGTCTCATAACGATCTGGCTTTGGAAGAAAGTGTTCCGTTTCTCTTTAAATCAAGCTCAGTATTTTAGAAATGTGAATCCTGCTTTAGGGTGGATTTTCCTTTGTCGCTTTGGTGTTTATTATAGACAGTAAAAATTGGAATAATGCAGTACTCCTAACTAATTGGGAGGCAAAATGTTACTTTACTTTTTTCCATTTGAAATATTTCTATAATGTACATCATTCTATAGTTACCCATTTCTCCTTTTGACTATTCACCTGTACAATATGGTTGTATTGTACGATATATACTGATTATTTTGTATCATATTTTTTAACTACCGGTAGAATATGGTTCAATATATGCTGTATATCATGGTCAAAAGCACTATGAAAAAAATGATTTGTTAATTATTTGGGTGAAAGTATTTTTATATGAAGTGTTTAAATATACATCTTGAAGTGTTGCTTAACATTTTAAAGTCATGTTAGTGCCAAAATAAATCTCTGTTCTAGTTGTGTAACATTAAGGCTGCAGCTACCACATCTAACATCAAATTGATAGCTTGTGTTCAATGGCATAACCAAATATCAATAGGCATTGGCACAGTCCTATACATGTCTGTTATTTACATAATGGTTAACCAAATTGTAGCACATTGTATGATTTAGGGATAATTAGTTAAATTACGCATTTTTCTAAATGTGCTCTATGACCTGTAGCACCTGACATTACAATCAGTTAGTGTACTATATGTTTGTGTTTTAAATGCTACTGTTTACATTCTACATACTGCTAGATTTACACAGAACCTCCTTTTCCAGCAATTTTTGGGAACAGCATTGAAAAGCAGTTACAATTAAAATAGATAGAATATTTCAAATTGTCAGCTTACTTGTGACCTATCAAACACTAAGTGTAATTGAATCATTTTTATTATCCTTAAACAGCAAAAAAAAAACAAAAAACTATTTTCTCACTTAGAAGTGATCTTGCTCTGTTGGAATGAGAAGGAGCAAGTGTGTCTTGGTGGTTTACAAGATGCGTGAAAGTACTGTTGCTGAAAGAAATTGTATTATTTTGGGAGAGTTAGGCTACTTGATAATATAATTCCTATGTAAATGTTGGTGGAATATGCAAAGAAAAGATTATTTACACTGCGTGTAATGTTATAAGAAGGTACTTTTAATGAATTGTCCAATCGTAAGTCAATAGAGCTCGATGTACTGTATAATGCACGTTATTTGGTATCTGCATTATGCATACGTACTTTAAAGTTATGCTTGCCATACAGTCTGATTCTGATTATTTTGCCTTATGTATGAGATTGCCCTACCAGGCAAAATATGATATTGCTCTGTGGAACTGTTTTAGTGTAAACACTTGCACAGTACATGCTATATTAATAAAATCACGTTAGAATTTTTTTAATCCGTAAGGGGAAGCTCATACATTTGATTGCACAGGACATATGAAATACCCTATATGCTCCTATATAAAGTAAGTATCAAACATTTGGCAATGTCATTCAGTATATTTGCGGCCTCCAAATATTTTAGAAATTATCTTAAATGTATTTTTGATTAATGAAGTTTCTACTTTACTTAATTCAGACTGTTTAATCTTTTCACTGTATGAGAAAATCTGAACAGGTGCTTCAAATGTGTGTTCTATAGTAATTGTGGTCCGTTACAAAACAATAATGTTGAACTGCTGTATTTAGCTAATGAACTGGTTTGTTTTGGAGAAAATGGGAAATAATTTCTTTGCATGCATGCGGTCTTTTTTTCTTTCCTTTGGTTAAACCACAGTACAATGCCACAATGCCTTGTTCATGTTTACATTACCATCCATACATTAATAACAGTTTTGTTTGCCTGCAGAGTAACTATTGTAAATTGGTCTTTATTTCTCAAGCTATTTGTAACAGTGAGTTTACTTTTTGAATGAATGAATTTAGTGCACTTTATCAATGAGATGACGTACATGACTCCTGAAAACAAACATATTTAATATGGAGCTAATCATACATTAAGTGCTGTCACTCAGGTGTTTGTGTCTTCTTGTTACTGTAAAGTTTCACAGATGCCTTCATGCGCCGATTCCACACATTTGTGTAGAAAAAAATTATTTGTCTTATGACTTCGATGAAAGTTTAGATTTTATTCCTTTAGTCATAATAGGTCTAAACTTAAGGGTGTGCCACCCAGTTGTACATCAAATGTGTTATGTAGAAAAGCTGATGGTACTCATGGACATTAATAAAATGTTACTTTTTCTCTGCATTTCCCAATTTCTTAAATATTTGTTGAATGTCAAAATATAGGTTAACATAAAAATATGAATACACTTTGTTTATATTTAATTACAGGAAAACAGTTTCTTTGTTATTGTATTTCTAGGCTACCTGGGGTATATCCAAACGTATACAGGCTACCATTATGTGATTGCTGCCATCATGCAGAACTCTGTGTGCTTTACCCATCACAACTGTAAAACACAGAAAAATAAATTGTTAGCTCATCAGAAATTATCAGTAATATTATATAACTAGAAAGCCACGGTAGAGTGCATGATACAAATCTTGCAATGTTAACGTATATTAAGGAGAGGTTGATTTTAGTGCCTTAAACATGAAAACTAAGTCTATAAAAAGTAGACTTCCGATTTGTTTGTGATGTTGATCAAGCAAAATAAATGTTTTGACATTGGGTATTGGCATCATGCTAAGAACTAAAGGGCATACCATGGCAATATTTCAATGGCATTGCCCCCCTGTAAGCTTTACCATTGTATTATGACAGAAGAAGTACTGCAGTGATGAGGTATATGCAGGTGCAAAACTAACGCACACTATAGGCCTAACTGTCACTTAACTTTGGCATAAAGGATTAGCTTAATCACTTGATCATTTAATTTTCCACAATTTCATTGCAGTGTTTATGTGAATAAACATTACAATTTGGTGGCAACATATATTAAATAATTGTATAATTTGGATAAATCAGTGGCTGCCATTTTCAGGTTTTGATTCCTCCAGTTTTTGGTTATCCATTAACTTTATGTTTTTTTCAGCATTTCCAACATTCCTCAAGAGGGTCTCCAGTCTTCGTTTGATCTTCTTCTGGTCTTCCAAAGCGCAACTGATCACTATGGCCTGGAATTTTTGATCGATGGGAACAGGCGGTGCTTCTGTCACGCACGCTGCGTGCAGAGCCATGAGAAGCTGCCTGCCGCTGGCCATGTCGTCCATAAGCTTCGCCACAATTCCGTCAATTATTGACCACGCCTTACGTAATGCATCATCTTGCTGAGAATTTCTAATTGTACCAACAGATATTTCGACGGTCAGAGCACGGCCCATCAGACGATTTGCAGTCAAAGTTAACTCTTCCCTCTCTCCTAAAACATAAAACAAGAAATCAATGAGATCAATAGTGGGCAGAGACCATAAAAACGCACAGATCAGTCAAAAGATAACTTTTTTAATTTTCACACCAGCAGAAATGTTGCGCATATCTTGACTGTTCTGGACAGACTGGACCATTTCCAGTATACTCTCTCTTTCCTGTTCCATTTCTGTCGCTGCTTCGCGTAAAGCCTCCACCCTGCCATATGATGAACATGATGACCGTTTAGTGATGACATAACTAATAACATACACGTCCGCACGCACACACACGGACAGTTAAGAGACATACATATATTTTAACTGTTTAACTGCAACAAAATATAAATAAAAATACCGCCAATGAACTAACAATTACGAGATGTACACATACATTTGCAAACATAAGGGAAGTGTGGACAAAAACTTTACAACATAACGCTTTCCGATAATGGCACATGTAGAGCCTATTACCGGTAATAATATTATTAGCTCAACGTAGGCCTACCTTAGTTCCAAGTCATCCAAACTTTCTAAAAGTCGCCCAGAACGATCTGCCATGGACAATGTTCTGCTAAACTTGCTGTTAAGAGTGTCAGCCTGCATTTTAGCTTGTATTTTAGCTTGAGCCATGATTGTTTTAGAGACGATCCAACGTGAAGTATAGGCCTAATAACGGTTTCGCCAAGCAATAGGAATGTGTTCCCGTCGACCGCCCCTGGATAAACATTCCCAAACATGGGTTGTAACCGTTTGTGACTTCCTCACAGCCCCCTCGGGAAGGTTAAAGTATCAACTCACAAAAGGCTTATTTAATAGTTTTTTTTTTATTGAGACGTAATCAGTAGTCTAGTAGTCAACTACAATGCATACAAAGGAAGATTTTATGCTGAACGTTTTAAATTAAATCTTAACGTGTTTACGAGTGGAGGGGGACGTAATATGAAGTTGGTAGGCTGGGCAAAACTAAATTAAAGTAATTCACTTGAATATGCTATTATGCACGTTTTCAGTCGCCAATCTGAACCACTTCTGAAAATCAATCGAAGCATTATTTAATGCTTCAATTAATTTTCTGAAGTAGTTCAGATTGACAAGGAAGTTTCTAACCTAACTTTTAGTCAAAAGCTTATCCATTGTAGGCTAGTAATAAATCGGTATAACCTAAAGGTTTTTATGGATATGTAGAGCTACTACCCTTAACTAGATCAACATACATTTTAGCATCAATAACATGCTAGGATAGAACGAAGTAGCCTAGATGTGAGAATTTGTGGTTGGGGGGCCTGGAGAATTTACAATCAACAATATCAAATTCTGATAAGCAATCTCTCTATATCAAAAAACAGAGAGGTTACGGATGAGTAGGGCCTACACTACTTCACCTGTGCCATCTATAGCAAGCACGTCTCAACATGCAGTGTTGACAGCAGTGTGGGTGAGGAGACATTAGCCATGTAGAGATGGCTCTGTCCACAGCCAGTCCCCTCTATTGGCACTAGCTAATAATAAAGTCAGAGAGTAATAAAGAGTAAAGTCATAGATAAAAAGCATGTAACCTTAGTAACAGATGACAGGTAAAATAGCTCAAGACAAAGTATTTGCAACATATTTATTAATACATTCTTAACTTTGAATATTCCATGCCATGTGTTTACTTGACAGACTTCAAGTGGAAATTTTTATGCAAACTGATTACAGACAAATCAAGAAGCCAAAAAAAAAAAAAAATCTCAGTATTCCAACAGACTTCTTTGTAGAGCCTCCTCAAAATCTGGGGGTGGGGGTGGGGGGGGGGAGAGAGAGAAGAAACTGAGAGTTCATGTCATGTTTAAATATAATACTGAATAACCGCTCTGCACCGCTAAGATGTGTAGAAAACTAAAAGTATTGTATTTTAGATTTATTATGAAACTTTATTAATCCCTGTAGGGAACACAACACACTGGAGCAAATAAAGACAAATACAAACTGTGTAGCTTCAAAATCATATACATATACAGCCTGACAGATGTAGAACACATCAAGGAGTCTCGTCAGGGACCCTTTTATAGAAGGTTACCCAAAGTCTGCTGTGCATAATTCAATCTAAAACCAAGAGAAAGGAAACTAGGCTACACTGATCATTAGTCTGACGGGCAAGCTAAGGAGAGCTTAAAGCAGAATTGAATGTTTAATAAAAGCTCAAATCTGTAGCTTCCTTACCTCAATATTAAGTCCTCATGCTGACATTCGGTATAAAATAATCCATCGCTTCTGGAATGGAACCGGATAAAAAATTTCATCCATCATTACCAGTATGTCTAACGACGTGTCTGCAAAGCTGATCTTCCTCTCTAATGGTAGTACTTTATGTAGTAGTACTTTATGATAGTCAGCTGAGGACTTAATATTGGAGGTAAGGAAGCTAGAGAGTCTAGGGTTCAAGAAAAGTTCAGCTTTGCTTTCAATTTTTTTTACTGAAATAAATAAAAATAAAAATCACTTACACTGATAACTTAGACTGGGCAGAGCTAAAGATTTAATAAGGGGATGGTAAAATGTTAGCCAGGCAGAGACACACCTGTTGACGCTTTTGCCTCCTCTGCACTCAAAACCAAGGCCCGTTTCATCTCTTCATCTGAATCATCTATAATGACATAAGGATTAGTAAATAGTAAATAAGTCTTTGAGCTCAGCTCAGCAGTTATTTGGGACCCCACCTGTTTGTTTCCCAGCATTAATTAAATATTTGATCCCAACATTAAAATAAAATTTGAAATATATAAATTATTCTGTATTGATTGTTACCATTACTTATACATGTCTAACAACTAGAGGAAGACAGTCTCACATCATTTACCTTCCTGGACAGCATCTTTGTTAGCCTCTTCTAAGCTTAGAATCTCAGTCAGTTTGACATCTTCCACCTCTGCAATAGTAAAACAGTAAGTTTACAATCATTCTGTACTCAAAGAAAATACAATTCATGCAATAAGAATGAATAATGAGAAGACTTTCCATCATCGTCTGATTTTATCTCCACATCATCCAGGATTGTAACCATTTTGGATTCATTCTCATCCCTCCTGCAGGCCCTAGAGCTCACGCAGGGTTCCAACGGACAGTGCTGGGAGTGGTAATGTTTATGGAAAGTGGGGACATCCAGGAAGCTCTTCCGGCAGGCTTTGCATTCTACATCAAAGGTCTTCTCCAGGTTCAAGGCGGCATGTTTCATAGCGACGTGGGTTTTGATGTGTGGGAAGGAGGACGAGGACACGCCACAAGGAGCGCACACGTACCTACATTCGTCCTCGGCGGAGAGCTTTCTCATGCACTGTGTGTATGTAGCTTTCCTTTGGTCTTTGCACTTCTCCGAAGCCATGCAAGGACACGAGGACTCAGGCTGACTGGGCGTTTCACCAACAGTTGCCCCATCATTGCCTTCATCTGCCATAAGGTAATAGTCCTTACTATGGAGGCTGTTGTAGTGGTCCAAGAACTCCTCTTCAGACTCAAACGTCATGCTGTCACAGAGGCCACAGAAGTAGGAGTGCTTGAGCACACCGCCGTGCTCGTTCGCGCAGTGCCTGCGTACAGTGGACTCCTTGAAGAACCTCTGGGGGCAGTGGCCGCAGACGAACCTCTGGAAACTGTGGCTGGTCACGTCGCCGCAGTGTTTGCTAACCGCCGCTTCCGAGTCGAAGATGTCCTCACACATCCGGCACATCCACGTCTGCTCCGGTGTCGAGGAGGCCTTGGAGGGCGCATGCAGAGGGAGCGTGCGGCTGGTGGAGGGCTTGGTGTCGGCAAGCGCGGCAGCCTTGCGAGACACCTCCTTTTCGGTGATGTAGGTATGTCCACTGTGGGCCTCCGACACGTGGGACAGAATGTCTTCAAACCTGGGCATGTCCACCTTGCACAAACGGCAGTGGTAGAGGAAGTTGGAGAGATGTGCCCCGCCGTGGAAGCGGCTCATGTGAAGGTGAGTGATGACAGACTCTCCCATGTGCTTGCCACACACGCCGCATTGGTGGAAAACCTGGTTCACAGCCAAGAGATGCGACGTAGCAGCAGCCTCCTCTGAGAAGACCAGACCACACTCACAGACCCAGGCGAGGGATGACTCACCACCACTCCTGTTCACACCAAGGCCAACTTTTTGCCTCTTGGCAGGGGATGCCATCGCACCGTTCGCCCTGCGGTCTCTCTTCTGGTGCGGCAATCCGGAGGCTGTAGGCAGTCTTTTCTCCTGAACTTCAGCGAAACTGCAGTACTGAAGAATGGCTATCTTCGCACTTTGGTTGACCTGCACTTCGTGCTGGGTCAATTCTTGGTGCCTCTCGAGTTCCGCTTGGTTGAGGAAGGTCTTACAACAGAGATGGCACTGCCCGCGCACTCGTAGCCGTTTCATGACTTGCGCTACCGTTTTATCAGCCTCCGCAATAGCACAGCCCTGTCTGCAGTTCACACTAAGGAAAAAAAAGAAGATTCAAATACATGTCACTCATGAACTACAGTATGAATCACTATCAACAGCAAAATAGAGGACACAATGTTTCAAAGCAATGTATTCAATAAATAAAGCAATAAAAAAATTTTGCATGTGCATTTACATTGCATAATTAATGCCAATAGCACCAAAACCTACTTGAAGTGGGCTTGAGCTGCTTGATGCGAGTTTAATACTTTACGGCACATAGTGCATCGGACGTGGAAAACTACATCCTTGCAAAAAGCGATGAGACGACTCTTTGCATACTGGGGAATGGGAATCGGCACTGCTCTACCTGTGGGTGCTTAGACAGAGAGGAGATTAGTGGGTATAAACCAAAAAACAAAATCTAATATACGTTTCCAGATATGCTCACAGTTTGTGGCCATAGAGTCTGTGAAATGGTTTTTGGCTGCCATGTGCTGAAGGCACTCATCTCTGAGGTTGAAGAGGAGACAGCAGGCAGGACAAGCAAAGCACACAATTAGCTGAAAGTTCTGAGTGATGATGTGGCCCTCAGCCTGGGTTGAAGATACCTAGCAAGACCAAAGACCACACATTTCATAATTAAAAATCTGTCTTAAATCAAACCTAATTATGGCTAGAGATTAAAAGAGAACCTTGGACTGGAGATGGACCCTCCATGCTTCCTTGTCTACAAATGAATGTCCACAAGCGACACAGGCAAACAGCTGTGATGGGCTTCCTCTAAGGTGAATAGTAGGGTCACAAGGGGAGTGATCAAACCTGGGGGGGAAATTTTTTTTAATCCCAAAAACATTGAAGAATTTGTACTGCAGCTGTTATTTAATTACTAAACAAAGATATGAGATAACTATAAGACATTGTGGCAAATACTACCTTTTTAAATGACCTTCAAGGAGAGGCACGTTGTCATAAACTCGGCCACAGTTGACCACTGGACAGGTGTGTTTGTTGGTAATGTTGCTAGGAACAGACAATGGTAGGTTGCGTCTTCCAAAACCAGCATTGATCACTCCAGGTCGAACACCTATTTAAAAAGACAATCAAGTGCAAAAATCAGTGGAAGTGATTCCCTTGATTATAGTGACATTGTGTCATCTCTCCACACCTGCAAGGTTTAAGATCAGATACAATTGTATTGATCTATTTGAGGGAAACTGTGGTTCTGCAGCAGCATTACACAAGAATAAACTGACAGCATGCTCCTTCAACAAGCTACAACAAGTACTAGAAGCAATTCTTGTAATAGTAAAAGATTTGAGTTTTACCTGGCATTTTTAACCACATGTCCACACAGCGCTTTGCATCTCCATTTATAGGACTAAAAGACAACTCCTGCCGCCCATGTGTTTTTTGCGATATTTGCTTTTCCTAAATAAAGAGATACATTTCAAGCAACTTTTTTAAGAATTACAAAACTAAAGAAATCATTTATATAGAAGAAATAAGAAACATTTGGCAACAGCTGCAATGCTTTTATTGCTCAAATCTCTTATACAATATGTAGTTTAATGGCACAAAGTTTTGGCCACTGGGTGGCACCGTTCCCTCTATGATTGAGCTTTAGCTCTTTACACAGAATTAAAAACAGCAACAAAAGATGATGTCTGGCGTTTAGTCTAAGATATTGTTTAACTAAATTTAACCTGTACCTGAGGTTGGACATGAATGGGACACATTTACATCATACTACCCTAT
The DNA here is from genome assembly GCA_025447815.1 of Percopsis transmontana. Lineage (NCBI taxonomy): Eukaryota > Metazoa > Chordata > Actinopteri > Percopsiformes > Percopsidae > Percopsis > Percopsis transmontana. Next base: position 18,269 of record JAOEHI010053432.1, on the reverse strand, counting down.
TTATTTTACCAAGGATGGGAGGTTTGAGTACCATATTAACTTTATATGAAACAACAGATATAAATAAATAAAAAAAAAAAAAAAATATATATATATATATATATATATATATATATAATGTTGTATGAATTAAGGTGCAATTAAATGTTCTCCCTTTCTTGGTGTCAACATGCTACTAGACATCTGATGAGGTGTTGGTTTAACAATCTCCAGAAGGGAGCTAATGACCACGCAAAAGTGATACATGTCTATAGAAAACAGTTCAAACAAGGGTCATACAAATGGGTCCCACCCAACACTGAAAAAATAAAAACCGTATGAGTGTTTTTTTTGTTGTAAATTACAAAGATTAAAATAGATGAAATTACATGTCTACAAAAACAAACAAATCTACAAAAGTAGCCTTACCTTAAACGCCCTACATTTATTGGCTCTCTCTCGTTTCTCTTCAGCCACTTTCTGTGCTAGTCTATCCAAAGTAGATGCAACATGCGCTTTCTGACGGTTAATTTGATCATCAATCTAGATAAAAATGAGAAGAGTGTCCATAAATATATATATATTTTTAAAGTGTTCAAACTATACAACTGTAGATATAAACAAGCAGGAATGGGTTATGCTGACCGTGTCAGAATTGGGAAAACTAACCTCTTCCTCACTGTCACTCAATAGATCAACACATGCCAACACTGGTTGGAGAGGACCCTCCTTAAAGTTAAAAAAGCAACACAAAAAAAGCAGGGGGGATAAGAGCTACATCAATTTCAGCAATATCAAAGAGACACTTTTGTTACAGATATAAATGTAGGCGTTTGAGTGTTGCCATCAGTAAAAGTAACGTTATGTATCCCAAGAAGACATTTTAGGTACTGTCAAGTTACAGTTTTTTTGTCCGTTTAAATTGACTATGTCAGCATATTGAACCTGTTGTTAAATTGACGTACTGATATGAACACCACCTCTTTCTCCACTTGATCTTCATCCGATTCATTTGGAGAAGACATACTGTAGTTTTAATCTGAGGCAAAACAAAACAAAAACAATTCGAGTAACTTTAAACCATTTAATTAAGCACCTTTGCTTGAGATGTGCAGACCTGCATTTACAAATATTCAATATTTCAAATATTTTAGGGTGGGCATGCTAACATGGTAGACTACTTTCTGAAAACTTTTATACATCGTGGTCAGATTAAATCAGGGAAGTTTTTAAATAACTGTATGGCAACCATAGACTGTATAGCAACACAGCATGCGGCATAATTGTAACGCTATAGGATTTTGTTAAAGGTTAACCTTTTCCGAACACATATACATATATATATATATAAATAAAAGATAGCCTATTACAACGTTTCTTTCACCACACTAAATACTACATGTATCTAGTTTTTAGTATACAGTCCGCTCTCATGCACCAATTATTTTGAAACATAGCTTTGCCAACAAGCAAACAATTATGACTGACAGTAGAGTAGAAGATAGCTAGCCAGCTAACGTACGGTTAGTAAACATCACTACGTTAGAAGCGCAATCAGTGTTAGCACGCTAAGCTAGCTACAGTTTTATAATGCAAACTTGTTACGCACACAGTTATGTTGGTTACTAGACCTCTAGACATCGAATAACGGAATTAATACAGACACATACCTGTCTCCTCGGATTGTTTGTTGTTTTTGTTAATATAGCATTTGCAAAGCGCGAAATAGTGCATTTTTGTCTGCAACTCCTTGCTGGTTTTAAATAGGTGGTCCACTTTAATTCACGGCGCGCACCGCAAGGACGGAGTCTTCGATAAATTGGTGGCAAAAGGGAAAACCCCGCCCGTCTCAATATTTAATTTGCGTATCGACTCTGCCCATCCTTTCCTCGAGATGTAGAGTTGTTTTTTTCATAGATTTTTTTAAATACTTTTTTTATTTATCGAGTGCTTTATTGGGCTACATGCATTGGAATTTAGTGACGACACCTGACTGGCACCAACCATCCGGTCTATGGCTCCAACCAAGGAAGATGAAATCTTGCTCTAAATGTTGTATCATGCAAAGTAGATAGCCTACAAATAGAAGTAGAAATAAAAATGGAAGCATCTTTAACTAGTTAAAGTCAGCATGGTATAGAATTTGCTCCCCATTTTAGTAATATCTGCAGTGGACTACTAGTGGGAAATCTAGCAGCCCATTCTGTACTCTGAAGAAGACCACTTCGATGCTCAAATGAAATCGCTGACTCCCCTAGTAAAAAATAAAAAAATAAAAAAAACTTGCGCCTCTGCTGAGTCATTGATATTACATTAATGGTATCGATGACTACAGTAGGTTGCCTAGTCTGAACATAAACCTAGACTACATTTTCCAATGTAATCTCGTATGCTGTCAATTTGTGTCAAAGACAGTAGCCTATTCCGTTCATAATCTTTTAGTGATAGCCTACGGCAAGAGCAGATGCAGCGGTAGCTAAAGGATCGGCACAACATCGCGTCTTATGATGATTGCTGCGGCGTTTTTGGTCCTATTGAGACCATACAGTATTCAATGTGTTTTGTTATTGTTGCTGCTTTTGCTTGGGACTATTGCAACAATTCTGTTTTTCTGTTGTTGGCATCGCAGACTTCGCAATGGAAAGCATCCAATAAAATCTGTGCTCTCTGGACGCTCTAAGAGCCGCGGTGAGTATCACGCTAGCCCTCTATCATTGTGGATGCTCACTAACCGTGGTATTTTCATACCTATTTTATACTTATTAGGGTTTATCTTTCATTGGTTGATGGAGCTGTAGCACGACCATCACGAGTCTCATAAGAATAGATGTAATATTAAACCAAATGCTACACATCTGTCATGGTGGTGCACCGGTCAGAATTATTTAGGTTATCATGTAACCTACTGTCAATAATAAACGTCTATTTTTATGTCATTAGGATTTTTGTTCATGCCACAGCTAATGTCCAGGCCTATACGATGCTATGAATGTTAGATCTATAGGTTATTCTGACATGTTTATCTGTTCTAGCAGTTGGCCTCCGAGCGCATCATTTTCGGTCAGAGGTAAGCTTAACTTTTTTTTAATGTCTCCCAGTTAGTCTGCCACTAAAGCCTTTTAGTTAATCAAAACACTGTTGTTGCTTACTACGAGTATTTAAAATAGCTAATAGACAACGCTTTTACAACTTAGCCTATATATTTCGACTTTTATCCTATTTAGGAGCAGTGTTATGCGCATTGCGCATGTAATATCAATAAATAATGGTGGTGGTGGACGATTTTGCAGTATTTAAATGATGATTGAATCGTAGCTGCAGTCTTCAAAACATGTAGGGTAATTTAAAAGCATGGTGCAACTTTTAACAATTGCTATTAATCGAAAGAAATCCACTTTCGATTTGTGTGATAGGCCTACATCACTTTTTGCTGCATGCGTGTCCATTCTGGACGCGCTTATCTGCGTCACCAAGTTAGCAGAGGGTTACAAAAGCTGTATTTCCGGTAAACATTTTTGAATTCAAAACAAAAGCATACGTTTTTTATCTGTCAGAATAAAACAAAATAATAATAAATGATAGGCTAGATTATTTTCTGTTAGTGCCACGTTTGTGTGTGAGGTAGCCTACATTTCTGGGCGCTCAGATAGCATGTACCTCTACCCTCAAAACTATATTTGCTTTCTATACTTCTATATAGGTATACACTTCAGATATATAAATGTAAATATATACTTCTATATACGTTTTAGGGACTTTTATTTTGGAGAAAACCTGTCGACAGTCCAAATGCAGGCTAGACATTTGGAACTTTACTCTTGTTCTTCTTTTGCAGGGCTGTAGGCACAGTCCGCGTCACGCCAGAAGGAGCGCGCGCGCTCGAGTTGTGGATGATAGACAGTATCTGGCCGAAGTTCCCGAAAGTGATGCAGATTCATCTACAGTGAAGAAACGCAAAGTGAAGAAGAGAGTCCTGCCAGAATTTTATCAGTCCGTACAAGTCACTCCTACCCGCAAACCTGTAGGTATTTCACTAATAGTGGTCGACTTTTACATTTAAGATTATCGAGTTATTCTAATTTATTATAGGCTTGCATATAACCTAAATTATAAATTTATTTCTGTCTGATCTAGATTGGGGATGTTCCAATAATATAGAAGGCCCATAGAGACAGTGTCGTCATTTTTGTGAGAACTGACCGGGTTTATAGGCTACGCTATGAGAATTGTTATGCTAGTAATACCAAACTTTGTAGTCATAGACCAGCATCATCGCATTACAAGCCCAGACAGCCCAGTGATGCATCATGCACAATATACTCTAAACAAACATGAACAATATCAACCTTTCAGATTGAATATTCTTTCCACTAAGACATTATGAAAGCAGTGTTTATCATTTATTGTCCAGTCAGAATCCCCAGTCTAATTGCCATAAGCTATACGCTTCAACAAACTCAAATGCACATCTAAGACTAAAATTGCTCAAAATAATAATAAAAATAATAATAATCAGTGTAAAAAAAAAACCAGATGATGTTGTGTGAGATTGTTTGTTTCTATCTTTACAGTAATATAACAATAACATTAAGAAACATTGACATCACTCAAATATAGGCTATATGGTAAAACTCAAGGACACCTGACTTTGAACAGCTGCGACACAAAGCCCTGTGAGAATTAAAAATGTCCCTGTCTATTTGGAATGACATCTCATGGAGAAACAATGACATTGCAAAAGACATACTTTCAACATTCCCATAAGTATATCCTACATTTACATCAACTGACAATTGTAGGATGTGTGCTTATTACCACATTACATTTACAATTTGGGCTTTTAGCAGATACTTATCCAAATTGAACAGTAGACTAGTATAAGTTTACATGCTTTTTTATGCTATTTCTAAACAGTGGGTGTGGTAGTTATAACCCACCTGACATGTCAGTATTGCTGATTCATTCAAGCCTATAGGACCTGACCAAATGTATTCATACTTCATTGAAGGTTTTGAAGTATATAAGCCTATGTAAATATACATTTTTAATTATTATAGAACCAAAAATCAATATAAGTAACAATCGATGCAATTGGTGTTTTGCACAACTCTACCTTGTCTTTTCAGTGTGTTGTGTCAACATTGTAACCTGTACTTATTCCGTTGCTCAACCTCAGGGTTTGTGTCAGGGTGCAGCCGTCAATTGTTCAGGCATAAATCTCAGTTATATATACGGATCTCAACGAGGTAGCATGTTTATTAGGCTACCTCATCCAGACAGGGGTGCATGCCAGGCTTTCACCTGGCAGACATTTTTGTAGCCTTTGAGGTATCACAATGCCCAACACCTTCAGCGAGATGGCGCTATATGCTGCATCACATCATTGTTGCTGAGCCTAGGCTGTTGTTGCCTGTGGTATCGGGTATGACGCCAGGACACAGTCTGTTCTCGCATCACAGACGAGCGCTCCCTTTTAGACTATCGCTCCATCCCCTCAGCGCTCAGCACTTACATCATCCTCGGATCCATATGCTTCAAAGAGGGGGTGAACTCGTGGCCCGTTCATTCCCCCCAAGGGCGTGGCTGTGATTTGTATTGACACACAGATTCTGGAATAGCCTAACATCAAATAATTCGGATTTTTTTGCCATCGGACAGGTATCCATGTACACAGCGGTAAGTCTTGTATTTGACCTGGCGGGGGAGCTAGATGCGATTGATTTCACATTCGCTTATGTTCAATGGTTTTATTGTTGTCATGGATTATTGCGAGCTGGTGGATATTTTACGGAGCTTCCTTATAGCACCCAATTAACCTTTACATTCCGGGTCTTAATTTGGATGGTGAAGAAATGATCCTGTGCTCACCGCTTTGCCAGTGTGAGCTATGGTTGTTGGTGTAAACAAGCATTGTTCTTTCTTTTGTCTCACAGAGCTCCAGTTCAGGGAACCCTTCCCTTCACTGTTCGATGTCTTCATCGGCGGATTTCTCAGATGATGAGGACTATAGTGTTAAATCTGGGTCGGTATCACCGGCACCCGGGGACACGTTACCCTGGAACCTACCTAGACATGAACGCTCTAAGCGAAAAATTCAGGGAGGATCCGTGTTGGATCCAGCAGAAAGAGCTGTTCTCAGGATCGCAGGTGAGTGTCAACCCTTCCGATCGAAGTGAAAATGTCTTGGTAGCCTAGGCTACACATCTGTCCGATAATCTATAAATGAAGGTGCAATATCGATCTAAAGACGAACGCAAGTCTTAAAATATCTTCAAGAATTCACACACCTGTGAGTCTGAAAAGCTGAAGCCCATGTTTAGCCTACAGATAATTAGTAACCTATAGGCTAAAGCCTGGCTACACAAGAAACAATCACCGCCAAACGGATCTATGGATCTGTTTGACGTTCGTTTCGTGTTTTTCAGAAAACTGTATTTTTCTTAAAGACAGCCATATTTCACGCTTCTTTCAATTACAAATTCGAATAGGAAAACTGGGAAGACACATAGGCTGTTCTATTGGTTTTTATAGGCATTTGGGTTAGGCTTATCGGTAGCTGCCTGCCTGGCTCATATCTGTAAAGGAGTGGTCAATGATATTGGAATCTGACATTAACACGTGGCTATTGATAAATAGTCTATAATACATCGTTTTATGCAATTTATTCAATATACATAAAAATAGCTAAAAGAAATCCATAATGACAACAAGACTATAGTCTATAGCCTACAATGACATTCTCAGTTTGGTTTTAGTATTTGTTTCTTTACAAACAGACGCCAAAATGCAATTGATTGATAAAGACAAATATTAGCGCACTTTTTCAAAAAACGGAATGGTCAGTTTACAAACCGGAAACCTAACATGTTAATAGCATTTATTATTACGGGTTTGTCTACATGCCTTGGAACCTATAGAGAGGTATTCTCGCTAATAATCACATAGACTTGGGAGCAGTCTTGCCCCTGGGTCATCATTCACTTCCTCGCTCTGCTTATTGGACAGGACTTAGACATGGGAGGGTCATAGGGGCGTTTCCTTTGGTGGAACAACAGCGAAAATCACTCTTGAGTCCGTACCATACACACTGCGCGGCTTGTGAATGTCCAGTTGTTGGAGCCCTGGGAATGGCTCAGTACACACAACAGGCTTATATGATCGCGGACGAAAGGGAATATCTTCAGGCGTATGAGGATGTTCTTGAAAAATATAAAGGTAGGATAGACTGATTGAATATTTACTGGTAGTCATTCAACAACGAAGGAATTGCCTGCTTGTAGCATGACAGCCCAATAAATGTCTGCAAGCCCCCTCCCTAAACCAACTGACTGTGTGGTGGACAAGTGTGAATATATTTAGCATGACAACACATCCAGTCGTTATTTTACTAAAGTACTTTTGTCTCGATTCCTCATCCCTTCAATAAACTAGCTTTGTTTCAATGAATATCAAATTGGATCAAGGGAGTACATATATACATATTCTTTTTCTCAGTTGTTCTTAGCCTAATTGTTGAAAATGTGCTTTAAATACAAAAGTATAGGTATGACTTGGATGATCATGTAGGATGGCCAATCCATCCGAGGTAGCGTTTAACAGTCTATGTGGTGCACCAATGCAATACCTTAATCCATGTTGACAGATGAGGGCTATCAGCCAAATTACTAGATAGGCTACAACATTATTTGATAAGTTCATATAGCCTATTATTTAGCATCTTGCTCACAATTTGGGCTAACGCCAACAAATAGTAGGATATATAATAACTCTATCTAATGTCTATTTCCTTTGTCACATTTCTGGGCTATGAAAACACAGTGACTTGGAAATTACAGCTACATCTATGAATTCTCACGTGCTATAGGAAGAAAACCAAAAACTAATTTCTCAGCTTTTTGTGTAGGCTACAATTCTGTCTCTAGCATGGTCTCTCAGCTGTTCAGCATAATAGCCAACAAAGCCAGCCAGCCAGCCATAGCAGGGCTTAACTGCCTTGACTAGATTGTAATGGAATCATATGATGTGGCATCATTCAGAATCCGTAACTCTTGTCTTGAGGCAATACTGATTGTGACAGACAAAGAAGAGATGTTTTTATTGAATAAATGTTTTTTTAGATAACACATTTTTGTGTTAGCCAATGTGCAGTATGTCATTTGATTTTTTGGAATCCTAGTCCTAGTTAACATGCTTTGTCATTCCATCTGGAGCTGTGTTTATATCAGCCTGGTTAGACAAAAATATATTGGTTTCTAACATTGGTCAATTAACCAAGTATCTTATTAGATTCCAAAAAATAATATTATAATTGTATTTCCAATGCCAAGTAACTGGTTTAAAAACAGCGTTGATTTTCCAAGAGTTCTGTAACCTGTGATGTTTGGTCATTAAATTGCCTTTGTTAATTGACAATGTTTTTATTTACAGTAGACACTGAGCCTTAAGCCTTACTCCATGTGATATTTGGAGCATCAATGAGACACTTTATACCAAAGTCAGTTACCAATCAAAACAAAGCTAAACATACCAGAGTAAACATAACAACCACTGAGTTATAGTTATGCGTTATATAGACAGTGTTTCGTGGGAATTTTAGTCATGTAAACATCAAATTGTTTGTCTGTTGGTGCTTGTTGCCTGTGCATTAGTGTTGAAGTAGGCGACATTTCTTTTACCATTCTAATGATTTGGCCTGGTCACAGAGTCATGAAACCTATTACATATACAAGAGATTATTTCAGATGAGATAAATGATAAAAACTTGGCTATTGAATCATTCTAATAACTGAGTATAATAGAAACATTGGATTGGAATTTGGCCCATGTTACACAACTACACAAATAATGCCATAGTAATTGGGCATTAGAGGTAATGATATACCTAACAGGGGTTTGCTTTTGTTTGGTGTGAAACTAAAGGCAGACTTTATAACATTTGAGAGTAGGGCTACTTCAAGGCCATTTCGGAGACACATTATAGGGTTCTGACCATTTGATCACCCCTCGTCCTTAAAACAACTTGTTATTCATATGCAGTTGATGTTTGGTGAGTCTGTCAACGCTCATGCAAAGAGCTATTTCAACAAATTTGATTGGTTTATATGACTGCATTACACTCACAGGATTTCTATTAATGTGTATCTTATGGTATATTATATGTATTGTAGCTGTCAGTGTTAGAATACTATCTATAGAGGAAATAAGCATAAACATGAAATTTGACAGCTAAATGGCATCAGTCTGTTGATCACCTCTCATTTGTGCCTCAATAGGAGGTTGTGCTCCCTCAGTCGGTGTTCTTGCGATCATTATATGTGAAACGCTACAATTGACAGTGTTAGGATCTCTAATGACGAGTTCCATTTTGTCCAGCACTAGGGGAAACAATCAAAACTGAATGTATACTTCATTGTGTAAAATAGTGAGGCATTAGAGAGCATTGTGTTTTTTTGCACAGTCACTGTCTTTGTCCACTCTCCTGGGCTGTGCCCAGCCCAACCCCTCCACTATGCCGACAGCCCACTCATCACATTAAAACGGCATAGTGGGCCACACACACAGCAGGCTCCCTCTGTCTGCTACTGTACAAAAGACACTTTGTTTCCCAGGAAGCTAAGTCCACGCCCTATTGAAGCTGAAAAACGCATGAGCATTTTCTTAAAGAAAACAGATTAATATGAGATAGAGATTAAGAAAATCATCACATTAAAGCATCGTGCGAGCCCCACTTTGACAACTACCCACCTCACTGAGTGCACAGATGGCCTGCATCCATAGGGCAGTAGGGCTGCACATTACTCCTATCCGAAGGAGTGGATGGTCATCAGCAAATAAATGTGCACAGTTATACAATGAGGAGATCCCCCACCACAGAGGTCAGAGCACAGGGTCACTTCCAGAACAGCACCAAAATAGTCTTGCTGAAGTCGTCACCTCTCTGCAAAAAAGATGGAAACAAATAGATTTCTGCCAACCAGATAATAAACAAACTTAAAACTCTGTAAACCAATTTCACAAAATGTCAGCTGACTTTTCTCCAGTTAATTATAAAACAACTCACTGCTTAATAGTGTGGGCTAATGATCTTTAGAATAAGTCACATTGATGATGCATTTTATCAAAATTTAAAAATTTCTTGCTTTGGACTTTGAAAAGGATTAAGAACATTCTTCTTAGCACTAATACCTTCAGCAGGGAGCTTTTCTATTACCATGCCGAAAAATGAAAACTCTTCAGGTCCCATTTGGGAGAGATATAAAAAAATTGCTTATTTGTTGATCAGCAACAATCCCTTGGTTGTTAGGATTTGTGTGCTAACTTTGTTGAGGGTCCAGCTGAAAGCTAATGTCTATTTGAGTGCATTCAACTGTTGGAGCTAGTGTTTCAGCAGGGTTGCCGTGATACAACAGAGAAATTTAGACTAATGAATATATCTTTGAACCATGGGTGGACTGCCATTTCAACAAACATGTGCATGCTTGACTCTATCTGCAATTAAAACTAACTGTAACCTTGCTATTCTGCGTGCTAGCACTATCCCACATTCCTTCAACTGGACATATTGTATGATTAAGACTAATGATCTTGCATAACCTAATCATAGTAATAATGATTTTAGCTCATATAGTAGCACTGACAGTATGGTACAATCTGAATTGTACCTTAAGTTGCATACAGTATTTATGCGGCTATGTGCCATGCCTCTACATCCAAATGTCTTATTTTTATGATGTCACGTGATAGAAAATGCAGGATGACTGGAACTTGGGGGTTGGCTTCGTACAGTCTTGGCTCCGCTAGCATGAGATCATGTTGTGAATTTCTGTCCCTCCCCCCGCTCTCCTAATGCTCTCTAACCATTGCTCACCCGATCCAGCCAGCACCGCCCTCCTCTTCTCAAAGCAGCAGATGATGGGAAATACTCCCATATCAGCAATAGGAAATGGATTTCCTCTCTCGCTGGCTTTAGAGGCCAGCATATAAGCACAGAAGCCAATCGCTCCCTTTGTTATTGTGCCAATCTCACATATGGTGCAACATACACCTTTTATTTGAAACCATTTGTATGTGGTAATGAACTTTCCAGCATACGGCATAACCCAGTCAATATAATGAGATCATAGGTCTGAAAGTACACTAGGTAGCAATCATGACCCACCCATACTGCGGGATTTTGGATTTGATATTTTTTTTTTGAGTTGGTATTGCTTTTTCATTTTCATAGTTTTTTTCATTATATGGCTGTTATATGGCTAGTATTTCCCTGTTTTTGTTTATATATTTTCCCTAATGCCTCTGTAACATAATATCCTGTTGGCACTTGGCAGCCATTCACAAGAATGGCTGTGAAGTGAAAATGTTCTAGTTCCAAATGAATAATTGGAACTAGAAGATGTAATACTGATCAAGTTTAAATGTAGCCAGTGATACTCATAAGCCTGAGGGATGTTGCTGAGAGCTTTAGTGACGTGCTGCAAGTTGGTTTATGGTAGGTTATGGTATAATTCAGGTTGCTTCATGCTCCTACCCATATAAAGTCAGCGGTAGACTACACATGTGGTGGCCTCTGGCTGCCTTTTGTCCTCTCCTTGAATTAGTGATTGGCACTATGGTGAGAGATCCTGGATAAAGGCACTTAACAAGATAGCCCTACAATATTGGACCTTGTGTCACCTTGTATTAAGACATGACGTATGAAAATAATAACGGTAATAAAAAAAATACATGACTGAATGAATAAAAACATAAATAATGTAAAATATAAAATAAAATATAGCCACAAGCGGCAATTAACAGGGTCATTGCAGCTGTCTACCAACCAACCAAACCAACCAAGTACCAAATTTCACTGTTTTACGTCAAGCAGTTCTGGAGATATTGACGTGGCAGGTGTAACAACCCCTATCCGCGCATGGAATGTTGTATGTGTACAAAGTTTGGATAAGATTATACGTTTTTATAAGAGAAGATACAGTATAAGCAATATAACCATAGTTAGCCACGCCCTGAAAATTAATGATGCACATCTTCGAAACTGAGCAACAAATGAAAAATCCGAGCTTGGTCTGTAGATGATGTGTACCAAATTTCGTGAGAATCGGATGAACGATCTAGGAGGAAATGGATTGGTTTCGGGAAAATTTGGCAGGCGGAAATGGGTGTGCCTGGGTGGGTTTGATTCAGGACATTCCAAGGAACAAGTGGAAAATCATTTTTCAAAAATTCCATACAGAGCCTGAGATATAAACCAGAATGTAAATTTGCTTATTGTAGTGCTCTCTAGACTCCTGATGAGTTAATTATAACTCTGTGAGGTCGGTATCACGCTTGAAACCTACCTACCAAGTTTGGTGCCTGTGGGACTTTTGCTCCCCCACTACTTATAGACGGCGGAAACATGATGAATAATAATAATCCTTAGGAATAGGCAATAGCTTCGCTGTTTGGACCCCTAATAATGTAATGTAAAATTAACTGATTCACCGCTAAGAACGAACATGTATAATATTTTCTATTTCAGTTCACACTGATGCAATTACACAATTCAATGTATGGCATTGGTTTAATTCTGACTGACTGAATGTGGCATTACAGTTTAGCTTAAAGCTGAGGAAAATTGTGTTGGCAGGAGGATAATGTTTGGACATTGCATGCAGCAGTGGCTCATATTTTTCCTACTCTACTATCCCAGTAATATTTTATTTATTGTAGTTACATCAAAATCATTTAGCGTTTAAAACAGGTAAACAGGGCTAAAGCTGCTGATCTATAAACTGTGTCAGTCTGTGGGCTAAAGCCTAGCCTGACTGGATATGTTGCTTTGAAGGCGAAACAACCTGTCTCAATGACTGGGTTGTCTTGGTTATCTTCAAAACTGCCCCGCCTATAGAGTAACTGTAGGTGTCACTAGCAAAGAATGATAGAAATGCACCCGCTGACATCACCCCTGTGCTGCCTTTTCTGTTTACCACTTACACAGCTCCTCATGTTGACAACATGTCTATTACAAGACAATGCCACAACCATGTTGTGCTGAATAATCACAATCATTAGGCTTAATATGTATCTGGAAATGCATCTATTAACGGCTTCTATTTTTGTCTTTTTTGAGTGTTCTGAATGTGAGAATATGATGTATTCTAGACAGAATTTTGGTAGATGCCTTGGTGTGTGTTTTACAGTGTTCTTTACACTTCTGCTTACCAGTGCCAATGGCTTCCTTTTTAATGAAACATAACTCCACAACGCAAGTGGTATTAAACCTGTGATGTCATTACCAATAGGATGCATGCAGTGGTCTATCACTATAAATTATTATTATAGACACTATATTAAAGCAATAGCTACATAATTCATTGGCAATTCTAGCAGCTAACTTTGATAGCTTCTAGCAGCCTGCCAAACCATATGGCATTGCTCCCCTTTTAAACGGTCAGCTGTGGCAATATTCATGGTAATGTAATGCACGTTCCCTGATTGGCTACACACCACATGTGGGGAGGTACTGCATCACCATAGCTGTCATCTGAGAGGACATAGACGTGGCACTTGGTTTAGATTTGAAGGGGCTGGACAGTATTTCTTCGCAAAAGATTTAGCGGTTTGAAACTTTAAAAGGCTTCTTGGTAGAGAAGATGCCTTCTCCATATCCCCAGTTGTATTTGGCAAAGGGTTATTGTCGCGTTACAATTGAATATTGTATTGGTATGGTGATCCGATTACCAAATGGATGATGAATAAATGAATTAGTGATGCTAGCGGTGGAGTTGCTAAACAGTCTGGTTTCTTGGCTACATTAAGACTGCCCCAGGAGTGCATGATGCTCAGATAAAGGCACCTTATTCCCTTATCCCTTCCCAGTTTGCATATTCAGTTCTAACAAGGGTTAATAGTACAATTAAAGTTAAATTAAGCATATTTATTAAATGGAATGTTAACAAAGATTTTAATGCAAGTGTTTCCTGATCGGCTTTAACTAGGCTTGGAAGATTTTGGATTGGTTTTGTGCTACTTGGGGTCTGAACATTGGGATGTAACAAGAGATTGGATAAAATAGTGGTTTTGTGAGGCACTAAGCTTATTGTTCTTTCTCTGAACCTTTTCAATAAAAACAGATTATAGCCCTCACCTTTTTTAGTGTTTTTTTTGTGACCATGGATTAGTAGGGACAAAAAGGAATTACCAATGATGTCACAAGACATGGGAGCAGTCTGTAGAACCCTTGACGTGCACGCAGGGACGAAGATGTAAAACTGGGTTCACACGGGAAAAGTGTTTTAGCTTCACACGTGTTTTGTGTGATTTGGTTACTCTTCTGTTCAGCCTGTGAAAGGTTGTTGAGAGTAGTTAGTGAAAGCCCGGACTATGGACTGCTTATGTATGCTTTTTCAACTGCTGCTATTCACTCTGGAGAATCCAAATCCTTTTGAATCTGTCACTAGGGCCCTAAAGCCCTAAATGTAAAGCTCCTCTGCAGTTGTATTTGTAAGGAGAGGAAGGATGTCATCCAAGTGGCTCACAGACTAGTGGGCCTATGTGACATTGGGCCTCATGGCCAGCGTGGTTTAGGGTTGTGGCTATTAATAGCCATGCACATGTGCTTCACTGAGGTCTGCAAATAAATGTCTACGGATATGTCTGTCCACTTTAACACTCCTCGGGACACTTAGCCAGCACTGATCACAGGCTGCATTACCATCTTAAATGTAGTTCAACAAAATAAAAACGTGCAGTTTGAAATATCTAGGCAGTGCTTTATGTATTAAACATTAGTCTGAAGTTAGTCAGGTTTATTTTGTGATCCCTCAAACATCAACTTATTAAAGGCAGAGGTCAAGAGCTGTTGGTTAATGTATTTCTCAGCCATTTTGTGGACTTTGGTTGGCCTTCACCAATTTGTAAATGCAACATGATCCAAAATATTATTATATTTATGTTTGCAAACGTTGTGTCTGTTAAAACAAGAAACTAGAGATCGGAGTCCCTGACATCTTTTCAAAAGATGCCGTGGAGTTAAAATGAGGGTGGGTCATCCAATGATTGTCGAAGTTGTACTCTCAAATTGAGGCCTGTATACATGACCCTATCCTTTTCATGCAGTCAATGGCTCCATGATTTATTTCTTAGTGACATCCTCAGAGAGAGTTGTCCATTCTTTCATAGATCTTTCAAGTAAACAAATGTTGCTTTGTCAAAACCCAGAGAGCTAGCTTGAAATTAATATTTTGTGGTGAAACTTGCTATTTATTGGCAGGATATACAGTACTTTACAGCTGTTAAAAAGCTTGAAGTATGACTATATGTGACATATAATAAGATAAGCATAGCCTATATGTTTAAATAACAAAAGCACATAATATTGGCTTTAACCCATATAGTACCACATTGACTGGTAGAACAATCAGTTGGTAAGAAAAGAAGCTGGCAAGAGGATCACCTAAATCTGCCACAGGGCATAAAGTGTTTTATTGCAGAATTTATTACATATAATGTGTGAACTTTAACATGAGATTTATGCTGATAACATATTCGGTATCAGCTGATTGTCAAGTTCAAAAGGACATCATATTTATAAACAATGCATTTATGTGTACTTTAAGACACCTGACCTCAAGCATATTGTATGTTTTAGGTTGTTTTATTGACATGAAGTAATAAAGTACATGTAAAGACGTTTTTGTTATTATTTTTTATATTTATATTATACATTTTATATATTTATTCACAAATAATAATGTGTATGTTCATTTATTTTAAATAGCAGCACTAATACTAATTCATTTAGGAAACTGCTGTCAGTTTATGGAAGCTCCTCAAGAGGGCACCATACTATTGATCTCCCCTTCATATTAAGATGTTAGATGCCAGAGGAATTCATTTTCAATATAATGTAGATATATATAGCTTGTCTGTGATTTCTGTTGGTAGAACAAATACATTTCTAGTTCATAAGCGTTCATACAAGTTAATTCAAGTATGTTTATGATACCTGACTGATGTTCTGATATTGAGCATCTTAACATTAAATAATTCATGTCACAATAATGTGTAATAGCTCGTTGATGATAACTTGTCCTGGAACATTCCTTCAGACAGTTTATATTAATGAGTTTCTCAGGATAGGATTATGAATTATAAGAGCCTCTAGCCTATATTATACAACTCAATTCTAGACTACTGCATGCCAGCCCGGTGGCTTTATGCTTTATGGGTCTATGGTTAAGCTTCAGAGATGGAAGTGATATCAGGGAAAGAAATAACTGCTAAGCAGCAGTGCTGAATGCTGGGAAATGCCTGCTCTGGCATTGTGATTATTGTAAATACAGAAATTACTTTATCATGTTATTTGTTTGTTTTTGTTTGAATCATTGTTTACTATTCTTTGTTTTGTTTCTTTTTTCCCCTAAATAATCTTGTCATAAGGTCTTTATGACAAAGTTGAAGTAGGCTAGATGTGTGCACTATTATTCCCGGTCCAACCCAGTTTTCTTTTCTCTGCAGATTTTACACATTTTCTATTTTTAGCTGAAACAAAAGGAAAGGATCTACAGAGAGATGAGGGTCTAGTAGGAGCTGGAGTTGACCCCGTTATGATGGAAATGACTTCTATCTCACGTGGTACTTCACACATCTAGTCAGGAATATAGAAAAGGCCGCTGCTACTACGTGTCAGTGGGTTTGTTACTTTGTTTTCATGAAGGAAACTGACATAGTTGCATCGTGTCACAACACTGAGGGCTAGGCTGAGGCTATCAGTCTAATAACAATCCATTTAAACATAATCATTTCTGTTTCACTCAAAAACTAAGCTTGCCCATTGGGCCACAACAACTATTGTGTGAAAACACTTGGCAGGGCGTATCATAATGACTTGCTAATTGCTATAATGATGGGTGTATTTGTCTGGAATTCCTGCTGATGTTATTATTGTTGATAACTAAGGTTTGACAGCTATACAAATATAACCAAGGTCTCAGGATGCAGTGGATGATGAGATATTCCAGTGAGATGCTTTGATTAGACATTATATTAAGACTTTCCATAAATCATGCATTGCTTACACAAACTGACAGAAAGCCAGACATTTTTTTTATTTAATTTCCTCCAGTGACTTTACTGACGTGTGCTTGTTAAACAAACATTAAACTGCATGGAGAATGAAAAACTCTACCATGGAAAACCTGACAGGACTCGTTTTAGAGACTTGAGAGTGAGAGAGAGAGAGAGAGAGAGAGAGAGAGAGGGTGTTGTAGAGTCACTAGAGACAGGCAGGCAGGCAGGAGTCTCCTACATCTTTCTCGGCAGCTCTTGTAGCTTATCCATCTGTCATCTGTCTGGCCCAGGATGCGTGGTCCAGGTGCCTTCTCAAGTCACCTCAGGAGCTAGTTAGGAGGATGTGGTACCTGTATGCGAGCGAGCGTGAGCACAGAGCTCACCTGGTGACTTTAATGTGCTGCTTGGGTCAGTATTTGCCTTACTACTGCTTATTTCCCTGAGCAAAGCTAAGCTAATTTTGTGCTTAAAGCTGGTTATTGGTGTTGTTTGTATTGGGGTTCCAAGTTCCAGGAAAATGCTTGTGTTGCATGCTATTATTGTTGTGATTAGCATTAGGCTAAACAACTTACTGATGCCTAAGATATTTTAATAGGAGTGGCAGTATGTTTTTGTGTACTGGGATGTCCAATTAAGGGGCTTCTGTCCTTATATTAGATCTAGAGGCAATGCAATCATGCTCCCTGGGACTGTCACACAAAACAAAAATTTGATTACACATTGAAATAATATGAGAAGTTTTACAAAGCATACTAATGTAAATGTGCTTCAATGTTTATGTATCTAACATTTACTTTATAAATGTATCCATTCATTTTCTTTGAGTCACGCATGTCACTGGCTATTCAGAGACAGTCAGTCTGGTTGTCATGGATTTGAGAAACAAAAATAATGTGGTCAACACTGCAGTACAGAAGCCTTGCCAACTTAAGTGACTTGGAAATTTCTATCCTTTTCTCTACCCTCAAAATGTAGGGCATTAGACAGTGTCTTTGCCTGTATAAGGCACTCATAGAAACTAAACATTCCTCTAGTACAAACAAACAAAAGTTTTCAGCAGGAGTTATCATTTAGGTCAGAGGATGATATTTCTACTTATTGTGCCATCCAGCTTCTTGAGTACACTTTTAATTTGCAGGATATCTCAGAACACAAACTCTCTCTCATCTCATCTCATCTCATCGTCGTCCGCTTATCCGGAATCGGGTCGCGGGGGTAGCAGCTCCAGCAGAGGACCC
>JAOEHI010053431.1:0-15229 GCA_025447815.1 Percopsis transmontana | reverse complement strand
CCCCCCCCCCCCCCCCCCCCCCCCCCCCCCCCCCCCCCCCCCCCCCCCCCCCCCCCCCCCCCCCCCCCCCGGCAGGAAACTCCTGTCATCGTGTTCATCAGGAAAGATGCATGCCAAAGACATGGTGTGCTAGAACCCGCTTCACAATCCCTGCGATCATTCTCCCGGTGGTACAAGTGCTAATCTAATAATCACAAGGAGGGGAAACTGCACACGTCTTTGTGCATGTGCACGTGCGCGCAAATAAATGTGTCTGTAAACCAGCATTCATACAGTACACGTGTTTGGCTAGCTATCCACGTGTTGTACTGCACATGTATCCGTTTTACAATCCATGAGTGAAAGGGTGAACTTCAGTCTGTGTGCGGTATTTAGCTACATTATGTGAGTGGAGGAAGCGATTAGATCATTTATGTGCGTGCGTGAACAGCAGGCTAAAGCTAATTCTTTATTGCCTATCATTATGAGACAGGGAGAGCTGATCTGAGGGGGGAATTACTGTCTCCACTGTCCTCTACATCACTTTTTTTTAATCAAACCTCAACCCTGTGATTACATTGCACATGCAGAAACACTGCCATTTGAATAGACAATGAGCGCTAATGCATGGTGCCCGTCACAAGATAATCTAAATGATAAAGTATGCTCTGTTCATAGACATACAGTATAAACCTATATACACTACACTCACCCAAGTATGTCGATATGCCAATATTATATTGTCCCTGATATTAAAACTCCTTAAAAGATTCACTCTCAAATTTCCCTCCCACTTCAGTTTATATTTTTAAATAACATTTTCCATGAAAAAGTGTGTGACCAAGGGAGGAGTAGAGAAGGGTGTGGACCTATGAGCTCCTCAGGGGGAGGAGTAGAGAGAAATACGAACCACTCAACACATTCAGGCTTGCTCTGTCAGTGTTTCAAACCAAGGCAATGTTTTTGAAGCACCGATTTCAACCACAAGGGCAATTCCAGCCACAAATTAACAAGTATACTTTTAAAAATACATAGATGAGATATTTATTCTCACAATTTCACAAGAAGAATATCATTCTTACTACACACAGACACGCATATATTCTGCCAGGGATAGCAGTTTTTAAAAATTGCTGCGTCTCATTGCTAACTCTTCCCCCTGGGTACCCTGCAATCCTCCAAACAGTGACATCACGTCTTCTTGACAATTTCCCTCGGTGGCCGGCCTTGACGTGATTCTGTGTGTGACTGTGAGCTCAGGCGCTGTACAAGCACGTCAAGTCTAAACTAAGTCTGTGTGTATGTGTGTGTGTGTGTGTGTCGGTCCCTTGGCACACCTCACGGGGAGAAGAGAAGGCCTACAGCAGAACTTGACAGCGCATGACTAAACGCCCCCCTGTGAACCTGGCTGAATGGAAGTGACTGCTTCAATGAGGCGGGGGAGCGGAGACAAAGCACGTGTGCGAGGGTTTCAGAGGCTGGGCAGAATGTGACAGTCGTCCTCGCCAGGGGACAAGGGGATGTTTTGTGGGGGGTTTAAAGATGGGAGGCCACGCTGTTGACCGGGCCATGGTGGGCCGCAGAGAAACCGGAACTATTGTTCCTCGACTTGGGTTGGAGGTTTTTGTTTATTTCGGGAGGGATGGGAAGTCCGGTGACAGTGAGCTTGATGGATGTCTAAACCTCTGCCCTCCAACGCCTTTGGCTGATTATTCTCCTGTGGTTTTCATAGAACGTCTGTGAAAAGGATCGCTTAATTCTTCGTCCAATTTGATTGTTCATTCAAGAGGAATTCAGAGAAGTTTTCTCACAGGCTATAAGAGGTCTATTTTTACTCTCATGTCCCCATTGTCATTGTTATTTTCCAGCCACAGAATCAGTATACCAATAAATAGAGCTCCGCCAGTAAAGGGGATTATTTTCTGATTTCGCCAACCTTCCCAGCCTAAAGTCAAGTCGTGGCGCTTAAAAGCGGAGCTTGGGTAAGCATATATTGAACAAATCAATCTCGTAATTCAGTTGCTTGTGGAGATAGGCAAATTACACCGGAGAACATTGGAAAAATCAATCATGTTGATGATTCTGATTGGGCCAACTGCACTTCAGTTGATTATAAATAGGCTTGATTTAGTGAGAGAGGCAGACTTCCTATTGGCGTCGAAAAAACAAGGAACACTGAGTTGTTTTTCATGGCCTAAAATACCAAACGGGAGCTCGAGGAGAAATCAACTCATCTTGCACTCACATCAAGCACTTACGGTTCAATGCCGAACATTGTAAGTGGGTTGGGTGCAAGGATACACAAAGTGAGTGATTTGGATTTTGCACAGTCAAGGAACACGTAAAAACTTCTCACGTACCCCCATGTTTTACCTGAATTAATGAACTGGTATAAACAGTGCTAGCAGGACGGCAAGGTGACAAACTGTGTCATCAGATTTGCGAGACATCCTCACCGTGAAAACGCTGAATAGTCTGTTGTCAGCACATCCCTGTCTTTCTGCTCTTAGAAAACAAGGCAAGTGCAAGTGTGTAATAACTCTATTATTTAACATTGAGGGCATAATCCTTTTTGCAAGTCTGAATTTGTGCACCACGTGCGTCAATATTCGTATTGTAAACTCCAAGTTTGAGTTATAGTGCCCAGAACTCTAAATCTCTGCCCCAGTTCACTGTTTGTTTGAAAGGAGGGTTTCCAAATGTTGTGAACCTAGGAGTGCTGTAGGGCGAGGAGTAGAGAGGCGTAGCAGCCACTCAAAACAAAAACTTTTTGTACCGCAGGTTTCAACCACAAGATAAATTCCAGATAAAAATCAAAGAGTGTACCTTTAAACATTTACAATTATCATAAGAACTGCTGTATTTATCTTACTGTCTATGTAAAGTGGCTGAGATCTGCGGTTAGCAAAACAGATGGCTTAGGCCCCATCTGTGGAGCGTGTCACAAATTGATACATTGCAATCTCATTAGAAGTGAAGTCAAAGCATGCATATTATTTTTGAGTTACATCTACACGGAACGCTACTTTACCCTAAAGCTCGTCGTTTTCCATTTATTTATTTGGGTATTTCATCACTTTGAGGCAAAGAGCCAATTATGCAAATGCACAAATAAAACCTGCCTATTCAGCATGTTTCAAATGGCCCGTTCCCATCTTTATTCAGTCTGTTGTGCTTTTTGTATATTTTGATGAATCAAGAAAGGCCACAGGCGATGCATCACTCTGTGTCATCTGTCAGCAGGAAACAAATGGCTACTCAGAGATTTAGCCTAAGCCTTTATATCCTGTTTTCTCAAAAGAACAAAGACCTGGGAAGATGTGCTCGCCAAGCAGGCCAGCCAGGTTCAGCGAGGGAAAGAAAAATCTGATTTACAGTCTCCGCTGAGAAATTCATCTGCGATATTAACATCTGATATCTGAAACATGTCTGCTTCTATGTACCCCACGGGACAAAGTAGCCTCTAAATTTTCCCCGGGAAGTTCCCACTAAATCTGGGTGGGTAAGCATAGCAGAGAGGGGGAAAAATCGATAGTATACGCTACGGTCTCACGTCAAAGACAAAACACAGATCTGCTCGGCAGTCTCCTAAAAATAGATAAAAACCAACAGAGTAGATACGAGACAGGGCCGGCCCCCCATATCTCTGTCTCTACGGCCTTTAAAATACCTTAAAACCACACAGAGGATTGAACACCACCAGACCCCTGCACTGTGTAGATCCCATTCCTCCGTTCCACCTTATCGTTCCCTCCCATTCCTGTCCTTGGAAGGTCAGACGTTCTGCTCATCCGACTCCTCTCTTCATCCCTTCCTCCCTGTCTACTCTAATGCAAGTATCAACATTGGCCATGTAGACCTTGTCAAACATATATATAGAGCTTGCATATATTGGGTGTAGCCTGTATATATTAATTACACACCGGTGCATACACATACATTTTAGAACCCAGGGGTTGACAGAAAGAAAGGTTGAAAGAAATACAGCACGTTTCTGTAAGCTTCCTCACATTTGATGGATTGCCTGTAATGTTTGTGTCCTACTGCCAAAATCTATCGGAAGTCGCCTAGTATTTTATAGAAAGTATAAATTGCATTAATAATGATACCTTCTACAGTCAAGTGGAAATAGTAAATTAGGCTGACCTGATGTCTAAATAATGTAACTATTCGAATCGTTTTGTTGATGGTTTAGTAGGAGTGTTTGTTTGGTTTGTTCTGATGCCACTGTACTATATAGTACCAGTGGTCCTGATTCGTTGAGAGGGTAGCCGTGGGTATCGTTGTGGTTTCTGACTGGTGGAGACAAAATGTAGTATCTGCAATGGCGAGTTTTTACTAGTTTAAAAAGGGTTCTTGGACCCTCAACCTCAACTTTTAGTCTGTAAACTACCCCCTACAGTATTTTACTTTTGAAACACCAGTACTGCTATCTTAAATTACTCAGATTTTAAACTTTTAAAACAGGGGTGTTAAATTCAATCACTGAAGGGGCCATCTAAAAAAATCTAAACAAATTTGCAGCCCAGATAAAGCCTTTAAAAAAAAGGGTGTTGACCCAAACTGGTCATTGTTTTACTATGCACATCACCTGCAAGACGGGTTTATCCCCATTGTAAGATATTTAACCTCCCATCTGTCTTGGAACCCCTTGTTTTTACTGTCCACTTTTCTTTTGGTCATTTCATGTATTTTGGCTGGTTAGCTAGCTAGAGGCTAAATGTTTTTTGGAGCTGAGCTGATGTTTTTTGAGTGCGGGATTAATGTGATATGATACCGTTAACCTGTCAGTGGAGTGGTGTGAAAACTGTTTAGAGCGCAGCATGTTGCAGTGTATGCTGGATATTCTAGTGCAGCACATTGTGAGCAATATCGAAACAAACCAGTATTAATAGAAAATCTAAATGATCTTGCGGGCTGGACATTTTTTTATCTGAATGGTGAATTTAGTTATCTTACTGATACTGATGTTACAAATTAGCACTAGCATCGTATATAACTGGCACCGTTTGTAACTAATCTAATACACTCTTAATATATTAGATTAATCTAATAAAAAGTGTGACATAGTGAGCCATTTATCCAACTACAACAACACAGTTACCAATGTAACTGTGTTGTTGTACTACAACTAAACTACAACTAAATTAGTGATCATTGTCTTTTCAGACATTGTTCAGTAATTTAGACCTAGACTATAGACATTTTTGTGTGTAGGGAATCTTAAAACCACACTGTAAACACAATGAACAGTGTTGTGCGCATGCCTGTGCAGTTTGAAACATTAATGGTGAAACATCGATTTAAATTTCATCCATCTAAAGAAATTAGTGAAATGGACAATAAGTTACAGATTTTAAAACATTATTTAGAAAATGACAGAAGTCTTGACAGCAGCGATTGTCAGAACTGTCGGATATTTAATTTTAGACAGAAATAATACCTATGGTTGGAAAAGTTTACAAAATAGGTCTCGGTTGAAACCTCGGTCGAGTTATACTTTAAAAGGAACTGTATTTTATATCTACATAGTATCATTGTGCAATTTCCTAAATATTTTAAAAATTTTCCCTTCTGGGCAGGGTATTTCCATATATAGTGCAAACGTATATTATACATTGTTAGAATTTGCATTTTGCCAGACGTAATCATCATTAAATGCCTCTTTTAAAGATACTACATCCAAGCGGAGTTGTCTAACACTGTCCTTGGATTCAAAGTGAAAGCATGCACGCGGACATTCACAGGACCCATTTGAGTCACAATGTTTGTGTGCGGTGGTGCGGGGACCCTAAGTTGCATCATTCCCCCCAGTGGCAAGAAGGTCATTGAAGGTCATTAATTGCATCACATTTCTATGCTTGTCTCAGAAAGAATAGCTGCCACCTCTTTGCATGCTAATTTATAGCTGGAAAAAAAAGAAAGAAAATTAGAATTATTATTATGGATGGTTTGCAGGAGGGTAAGAGAATTTAAAATATGTAGAGAAATAAAACATTTTTGGAGGGTAGAGGGTCCTAGTGGTTGGAGAGAAAGTCCTAGGCATACTGTAACTTTCTCAATATTTCTGGGTCAAAGCTGGCAATAAAACTTCTTCCCACAGTAAGTTGTCATGTCAAAGTGTCCTCTAACCAGATCAACTACCTGTATGCGCGCTGGCACACAAGTGGTTCTGGAAACCTTCAGCTAAGTCAAGAATAAAAAAAAATCTATATGTTCTCATAAATAAATTTCAGTTTGACTGCTATATATGTCAGCTTGAGGTTTAAAAAATGATTCAGCCTGCTGTCTATTAATGAAACCTTTCCATTTGCAGTTGGTACATATCATATAGTATTTTATTCTGAGGTTTGAGTCATTGTATGCATTAGTGTTAATCTTATATCCAGAGAATATACTGCACATAGTACATACAGTGTGAAACATAGTCATAGTCATTTTCTGTTTCAATTTGGTTTCTGCACTACATGAAATGTGCTTGATTAAACCAGCGGCTAGTCCCATGCGAATCATACCATACACAGGACACAACACTCAGCCATTGCCTCCAAAACACCTTCTGTCTTTCACAGTAGCAATGCTATCAGGGCTTCAAGGTCCCCTGAACAGAATTCCATGCATACATAAAATATGAGTGCTAATGACTAGTCTCTTATTACTGCAACGTGCAATTACCATCATAATGATTTTCCATTTATTTGCTTTTGCAGCAATGTGAAGAATTGGGTTTAATTAATAATTTGCAAGTGCAGAATTAATTGAAACAGGTCACAGCAGCAGATGTGCGAGCGTCCCTTCGCCTAGCATGGAGGGTGCAATTAAATGATGATGGCTGCCTTGTTGAAGTGTGACCCGCTTCGAGGACAAAACAGCGTGAGCGAGGCTGGCATGGGAGGAGGATTTCAGGAGGGAGAAGTGACAGTGATACCGACTGATGCCGAAGATAGAGATATTCCCCTTTTGGAGGTGCACCCAGACTTTCAGAGATATTAGATGGCTAACAATCAACTATTAGCTTTGTGAGACCATCCTGATCTTCCAACAAAATCACACTAGCATTAGTACAGTTTAGAGATGTAGGCGTTTTCCTGTTGGGTGGCCGTTTCTGTGTGGATGCGGATATGTATGTATGTGTGTATATATATATATATATATATATATATATATATACTGTATATATAATTGTATCCATGCTAGTGTGGACATAGTGTCAGTCTACACTTGTGTGTGGTGGAAGTATTGCCAGTAGGTGTCAAAGTTATTATCAAGCAATTCAGAGAAAATGCTTTGACAATGCTTGCTTTTCAAACACAGGCGCTAACATGTTGTCGGACCACCTCGAACGAATCACAACAAAAAAACATGAGCGGGGTTTCTCTGGGCTCTGTGAGCTTAGGTCATTGTTCCCACTACAGTATGCTGTAATCAGGCCAGGCTTCAGGGGGTCATTTGGCCGGGCAATGCCCCTCCCCTACAACTCACCTGTATGCCCCCCCCCCTATGGCATTGCCAGATTAATTATATTATTTTAATTTGTCATTCTATCATTTGTCAGCCGTACTGCTTCTTTACCGTTATTGGTATCACATAGATCGCTACCACTTCCACCAACCGAAGCTGCGCGAAATGTTTGCTACAATGTTTCATTTGCCCAGTAATGCTCGAGCTGTAGAGATAAAAATTTCTGGTATATATTAAAGCATGTTATTGTTTTACACAGTCATGGCCGTCTCATTGTACCTGCACCTCATTGTACCTACCTCATTAGTGATTATAGCTCATGCCGGGGCTGGCTCTAATGTTGACTGTTTCATTTTCATCAGAGTCCTTGTAACGTCGCAAAGAACCCTCTAGGGGAGGATGAGATGTACTGAGGTGTGTATGAAGACAGCAAAGACCCTACTACCTCTGTTCGTACTGTGTATCTGCGTGCTGTAGTACAAGTGCGAGATGAATATAAAACACAGCTTCAAATCAGTATTTTATTAAAAGCAAACAAAAATGTGAGATCGCTACACTGTGTCCACCGGCTGCTGCCCTGCAGCCACTGATCTCTGCCCAGCTGAACACGTAGGTAATAACCAGTCCTGTCACCTGGAGGTCTCTCCTTTTGTCCTGTAATCCGTCTCGAGACGCGTGGCGCTGCCCAGCTGCGGTCCGGAAGAGAAAAATAACTGCGGCCCAGGGTTCCAGCTCGGTTGCTGGGGTCATGTGTCAAGATCACATACGTGAGTGTACCTATTTATTACACACAAAACCTTGGAAAGAGGAAGAGGAAGGAGGATAATTGGGATTTCTTTTTTTGTTTTTTTTTAAGACCAGAACTGAGATTAGAGGTTCAAAGGTAGAAGCCCTCTGCCATAGAGTGGCAGGCTGGAATTTGCTATCATGGTGAGGATGGGGCCCTGGGGACACCAGCACCTTGGTTGGGGCTATTTACTTTTGTCAGACCAGATAACAACAAAGAATTCCACAGTTATCCAAACTCAGCTGTATAATCCTTAAAAATGACACCACGCCTCCGCAAATTCCACACAAAGGCAAGTGTTGACGGTAATGCAAGCAAGCGCCTTTAAAGACAAAAAAACAACAGCTTTTGTTATTTGTATTATATTTTTTCACTCCTATCAGCTCAAGGTCAGACATGTTCCTGTGGGTAAACTACAGTAATGTGACAGTAATGTGACTACTAATAAAAAAAAGTTCCAATAAAAAGTTCTCTGTCTCTCCACAATCCCTGTCAGATTTACATTTTATGGGCAGAATAATGGAACATCATTAGGGAAGATTTTTTTTTCCCCGCCTAATGGAGTCGGATTTTGTGTCTTCCCTTTTAGAGGCGTTTTATGATGTTCTTGAGTGAATAACCACAAGGATACCTGCTGGGAATGATTTCCTTTTTTTTACCATTACATCAATCACTGCAGCCACTACTTCTATAAACTCTTCCTAATTTAGTGGGAAGAGTATTTTTGCAGTGAGGTGGGGTGGGTGGATGAATCCAAAACCAAGGTTATTGGCACAATATGGACCTATATAAATGGCTACAGCCACGGCAACAGTTGCATGTTGGTTGAGATTCCGTTGTCCTTTTTTGACCACCGCCTAAACAGTTGCAAACACAATTAGTGGAGTGCAGTGGACTTAATGTTTTCCTGCGGTTTCGTTGGTTTGTCTGCACTCTCCTCGGCATTGCGTTATGGTAGAAGACATTAACGGTAGAGTTAGAAGAATTCTGATCTAATTTCGACAATGAAGGTTACACTGCAGCAGTTGAATTTGAAAATATCCTTGACCAGTAAGAGTGTATAATGCAGTGTGTTGAGGAATGGTATCTAATGGAAATTTCAAAGTCTAGATTAGATGCAGAACACACGTTTGTTACAACTCCAAATAAAATAGACCTGAACCCAAGAATGTTTTACCATCTTATAGTGAGTTAAACAGACAAATATTGCTGAGTGTTGTCAAACTAGACAGTGGTTTAAAAATTGCATATTGTTTTCAAAGATATTATTTGAAGTATTTTTACCCTTTTATGAAAGCAGCTATAATAAATTCAGGATTGAAATGGCTGCATTTTTTTACCCTGAGAAACACAAGCCTGCCGTTAGAGATATAGAACCTCCTAGTCAACAAATGTGTGTGTATGTTATGAACAATGAATGATAGTCCTTTTTTTATTATGTACTTTTTTCTGATGTGGTTTCTTTTTTAAGTAGTTTTATATGTTGCTCACCATCTAAACATTTGTTTACAGATCACAGATTGTACTTGCCATTAATTTTTATGGGCCTCTGTGACATTCTTGGTGGAGCACAGTTTTTCACGAGTAAAACTGAAGTTTCTAATTAGGCAAGGCAGATGGTGGCGTGGCACATCAGTGCTAGCTTTCTTTTGGTTATTTTTGGTTATTTATTAAACAGTGTACAATTTAAACAGAACTTAAAGTACCTTGCAATGCACAGTAAGAGGATGGTGAGGATGGCTGGGAGGGCTGTTTACTTTTGCCAGACCAGATAACAACTGGTCTGGCAATTGAATTGTGATAAATTGTGGTTCATTATTTTAATAATTTGACAGCACTAGTTACACCATAAGAAGACATTTGACATTTGTGAATAATCCCAATTCATTATTTTAATAATTAAAAGCACTATACAGTAGCACACATGAATACAGTGCATTACCATCAATAACCCAAGAATAATTGGTGACTTATTAAAAGCCATGCATCAATTAAAAGCAGGGTTAAAATGAATGAATACACCTGAAATAAAATTATTTTTAAGATATCCAAACTGAGGCATTAGTTTGATCCTTTCCACAAGCCAGTGTCAGCAGATTGCTGCAGCCTTAACCAATTCATCCACAAATGTTATGACATTTCTCTCTAATGGCATCTGTGTTCCTTTGGAATCAAACCTAACACCCCTGAAACATATGTCACCCCTGTGCTTGTATGAGCTTGACATTCTAGACATGGCTTGGTGAAAAAGGAAAACAAATTTGTTCTGTTGCAGTTATTGGTAGCCTACGTCTAAGCATTTGCATTTGTGTGTAGTGTGTGTGTCCATCTGTGGGTGGTGCATTGTAAGTTTTAATGCCAATATTTTTACCTTTAAATGTTCTTTCTTATTGCCGTCGGGCTCTGTTTTGTTTTGTATCAGTTCCTTTGCGTGATTTGTGCAACAGAGGTACAAACTGATATCCTATAACCACCCACTACCAGGGTTCAAATTACACAGAAGTGATTCAACACAAAACTCCATACCCTTTTAAATTATGACTCTCCTTGCAGCGTGTGATAGCTCAAAAGGGAACAATTTCTCACAGACATGGAGCAACAAAGCAGCAGTACAAAGAGAACACAGTGCATTGTGGGACTTCTAATTCTGTATATGGCAACATAAAATTGGCTGGCAAAAATGCTGATGAGAAATATCTTTCTTATTAGTCATTTTGAGTAAAGGAAGGTAATAGCATCTGAGCATCTGGCATACTATTTGGCATACTATACATATGGTATAGTTTCTTTCACTTCTACATACTTCTTCTACACTGGTTATAGTTTTCAAAATTACCAGCTGAGGATTTACAGTATTTAAAATTTAAACTTTGTATAATATGGCAAGTTAAATCAGATTTATTGTGTTGTTTTTTTGGGTTGTGTCACCTGACTAAATCCCCCTATACAAAGTGTTCCTGGTAATAAACACTGAGAGACATATGCAAGTAAATATTAACATCGCATAAATCCACTTGCAGTATGTGCAATAACTGTTGTGAGACATACACATCACATGCATTTGCAGGTCACTGACTTGATTTTTTTTTTATTTAATGGATTATGACATCCGTCAGTTTCAGACTTGTAAATCCAAATTCATAGGTGTTATCCTATAATCTTTTGCTGCAGTCTTCGATTCCCAGAGCCTCTTATGTGATTAAATTGTAGATGCAGAAACCCAATTTGTTGATGTTGTCTTTTTGCAATTCCTCAGAAAAAAAAAAAAGAATAAATCCTTTCCAGGTCATTTTTTTTCATTTAATCGCTACAGGAGATTAAATGAAAATAGCATGGCTGCTGAAAACATATTTAATCTAATTTTCCTCTCTTCCTTTATGCTTTTCATTATTGTTAGATAATGCATTTGAGATCTGCCTCAACACCTTTGCCTCTAAAAGGCTCTTTATTCATTCAGTGGAGAGCTACCCCTCGCCCCTATTTTCTCACTGACTCAGCAGGACCACATAAAATAACACTACCTCAAATTAGACTTCTCCCTCAATAATGCAACGGAGTTCAAAGGGTCCTTAATCTTACCTGCCACTCAAAAAACTCTGATAGAAGACCAACATGAACAGGGGAAAAATGATGACAGAAGGTGTGTGGGTATTTCCATATGCAGCACACAAACAGAATTAACATTTTGTCTTAAAGTTCCATTAAATTCCTTAGTTGAAGGGAACTACATTCAACAACAGCTCCCACATTTGATCTGATTGCACATATGTGATGCACCTCAACCACTGGTATCTCCTATGGCTGGTTCAGCTTTTTAAAAACTAGAATGTCAGTGTGCACGATTGCTTAAAAAAAAGTTCCCAGTAATGAAATCCAAGATTACAGTAGGGCTACACAATTAATCATATAGAAATCCAGATTACAACCACTGCTCCAGGTCTCAATTGCTGTAATTAGTGCTTGAAGTATAAGCAAGTTATCACACCAAGTAGCTAGTGCTACTTCTTCTGCAACACAAATAGCCATTAGGAGCTGTGTCCACTGAATGCATATTTTTCTAAAACTTTCGTCAAACTGCAATAAAATATTTTTTTAACACAATTCTTGTTTATTTGTTTTGGTTGTATTTATATTGTATACTGTATGCAGATGGCACCACAGGATATTTCGATTAATCACAATTAATAATATCAATATAATATATTTACAACTCAATACAGATGTTTATATATCGATATTTTTCCTACCCACAGCAAGAAGGGCCTGTGTTTGAAAATACAGCAACACTTTCCAATTGGTTTAAAGTGGTCCAGTCACCTGCTAATAACTTCATTGTATTGTATTGGCACTGCCTTTACTATGACTAGAATGGAGGGGAGCCAGACTAGTGGCCCTTTTCCATTGCATGGCATGGCATGGCAGCCCAGTGCGGCATTACAACAGGGCTACCCGCTTGAAGGTGTGTCTTTAAATGATGACGCGAGTCCTCTGATTGCTGTATTTGTTGTCAGTAGCTAATCTTGAATTTTCAGGCTGTTTTTATGGTGTTGCTTGGCATCTATGGCTTATTACTAGAAAATCAAAGACAGGATGACGAAATAGATCTAGAAGAGGAAGCTATCATTTCGACGTCTGAAGAGAATTGCAACAGAAAGAAGAGACACTATAGTACACTCCTGGGTCGTCAAAACCCGACATAATGAACCGGGTCGATAGAAAGCTGGCAGAGGTGGGCTGGCAGAGGTGGGCTGTACCACATTGCATTGGAGCTAGTGATGGGTCATACATACGAATAATGGTCCTACGAGAATTTCCTGCTGAATAATTTAAGGGTCGGCCCATTGTCCTGCAAGTTGTGGTGGATGGCAAGGGACTGTTCTGGGATGTGTCAGCTGGATCTCTGGTTTCATGATGCCAGTCCTAAGGCAGTCTCATATCTGGCAGTGTGGCACTAATAGACACTTCTCACCACATCTCGAAAGGACCAAACGTGGGCAAACCATGGTATACTACTTACTTTGAGATGGGGCATATCCTCTACAGCCATGGCTCCTAAAATGCAGACAATGGATGCCTGATAGTGGCACAACAAACCTTCAATTACAAAGTCAGCAGCGTGTAACCTGTGACTGTGTAACCTTTAGGAGGTTGAAAGGAAGGTAGCGTTGTCTAATGAAACTAAATGACTGCCAATTGTACTTTGTGGGCTCCAGTTTCTAGACAGCGTGAGGTCGGCTGTAACGCTAACATAGACATAATGAAAATTTCGTAGGGTGCAAGGTGTTTTTTCTCTCGACTTGACGCGTTTGTTAATTTCCCGGTGCGCCATGACATCGCTTGTGCCGAAATGGGCATGGGGGCACAGCAGAGGGTGTGTCAGTCAAAGTCAGGTGGCTCAGTGCTAGTTTGGTGTCAAATAAAACCAAGTATTGTGCTAGCGTCTCTGCCTGGTCATACCACGTCTTAGCACAGATGCAGGCGTTGTGTTCTAGTTTCCAGTCTTTAGGCAAAGGTGCACTAAGCACATGTACCTATCTAAAATCACACACGCCACTTTTGTGTATGTTATTTTGGCGTATTTTGGGAATAATTTTATAATGACTCCTGTCCTTAACTTTTGTAATCACTGTGGGAGTGTGGGCGTGGTTTAGCTTTTATGCGTGTGGAAGGGAACGTTTGGGGGTGTGGTTTACGAGACCTGGGCAATAGGAACAGGTGTGTGGGATTACTAATCACCTGTCTCCCCAGTAAAAGGAGGACGGGCGAGACCTTCGAGAGAGACGTGGCCAGACAAGGGCGTGGCCAGGGAGAACACAGGAAACAGGCTTAGGCTTAGACAGACCAGGGAACAGGCAGGGTCGTGACAGTACCCCCCCCCCCTAAGGACGCCACCTGGCGTCCAACGACCCACCATATAAGGGTGGTAGGGAGGGGGATGGTCCAGGGGAGGGTTACGGGACACCAGGAGCAGAAGATGGTGACAAGGTACTGGGAACACAGGGGAGACACTGGGGAACACAGGGGAGACACTGGGGAACACAGGGGAGACACTGGGGAACACTGGGGAGACACTAAAAAACAAAGACCCCTCAGGGGACCGGGCAGGAGACGTGGCAAGGCCCCTCCGGAGGACGGGCTGGGGACCGGAGGCTGAACCTCTCCGGAGGTCGGGCCGGAAACTGGCTCAGGCAGGACTTCTCCGGAGGGCGGGCAGGAGGCCGGAGACGATACCCTTCCGGAGGACGACCTGGAGGCCGGAGGTGGGACCCTTCCGGAGGACGACCTGGAGGCCGGAGGCGGGACCCTTCTGGGGGTCTGGCCGGAGGCCGGCGGCGGACAGGCGAGGAGACGCCAGGGGCCGAACTGGAGAGCTGCATTGGGGTCCTTAGAGTCCGACGGGGAGCCCGCAATGGAGCCAGCGCGGGAGCCGGTGAGGGGGCCCTAGGGGCCCCACGGGGAGCCGGCACTGGAGCCAGCGCGGGAGCCGGCGTAGGAGTCCTGGGGGCCGGCGTAGGAGTCCTGGGGGCCAGGCGTGGAACTGGCGTGGGCGCCAGACCGGGAGCCGTGGGCACCAGGCGTGGAACTGGCGTGGGAGCCGTGGGCGCCAGCCGGGGAACTGGCGTGGGAGCCACACGGGGAACTGGCGTGGGAGCCACACGGGGAACTGGCGTGGGGCCCCTGGGGGTCAGGCCGGGTCCCTCAGAGGGGAGGCCAGTCTGGAGGGAACGACTGGGCGCTCTGCGGCGCCCCCCTCTGATGGCCAACCGTGACCCCCAGAACGGGGACCTCTGGGATCCCCACACCGGTGCTGGGGACAGGGAAAAGCCACCCAGCCTGATGTTCCTGGGCTCTGGGGCTGACGTGTGGCTAGCGGGGCTAAAGCTAGCCGAGCTAAAACTAGCCGACACTGAGGGGACGCTAGCGGGGCTACAGCTAGCCGACTCAGGGGAAAAACTAGCGGAGCTAAAGCTAGTCGTCATGGGGGGAACGCTAGCGGAGCTG
>JAOEHI010053430.1:0-15231 GCA_025447815.1 Percopsis transmontana | reverse complement strand
GTCTTCCCCGAGGCCTCCTCCCAGCTGGACGTGCCTGGAACACCTCCCTAGGGAGGCGCCCAGGGGGCATCCTTACCTTATCCTTATTAGGCCTACTAATGCTGATAATAATAGTGGCAGAGATAATAATTCGATTTGTGTCTGAAATTACCCTTATGATTGAAACCAACATTGCAAAAACATAGTATTTTTG
This sequence comes from Percopsis transmontana, assembly GCA_025447815.1. Taxonomy (NCBI): domain Eukaryota; kingdom Metazoa; phylum Chordata; class Actinopteri; order Percopsiformes; family Percopsidae; genus Percopsis; species Percopsis transmontana. The sequence continues at coordinate 15,038 of JAOEHI010053430.1, read as the reverse complement.
TGTGTTGAGTGGCTGGATCTCTTCTCTACCCCTCCCCCTACACCGGCCCACACCTTTGTTGATAGTTGTGTTTCAAACATCAACAGTAAGCTGGGGCAGAGCTATGAGGGAATTATGGGGGAGCAACATGGTGGACTACTGTACCTTTATATAAGAGTTTATATTTGTTGTATTTTGTTCTAGCCTCAGCTTTGCTTCATCATGTTAGGCACAGGCAAATCCTGTATGGTGGGTAGGCGTATGTGGGAAGTTTTTACACCCCCCCGGGACGCTGGCAAAGCTGCCAGTGTGTTTTGGCTGCACAAGGCTTAATGTGTTGGCATGTATTCACGCTCAACTAATCACTGAAACACAAACACTTACTGTACTCACTCTCCAAGCAGAGAATCATGTAGCATTTGACCAGCCTCACACCTGTTGCAACACGCGTTGTTGTGTGGGTGTGTTTAGGGCAATCAGTGAAATATTGTATATTCTGCTTTGTAACAATTATTTAAAAGGTGTGGCACGGTTACGGGTAATGGTGTGTCTGATAGACCTCATAGACCTCAGGAATAAAGAGCGCTTAATAAATTGCTGACTCTCCCCTTTTGGCATCATGATGAATCAGTATCTATTTGTGGGATACAAATGTAATCATATGCAAGATAACTACATGCAATCAAATCAGCAAATGATCACTCCCTTAATTCAGACGAGAACCACCTTTCAGTCACTGTATAGAGCCTCTGGAGATAAGAGACAGTAGTGATAAATGATTATGCCTTGGATAAAAAGGATAATAACTTCTGCAATTATAGATAGGCATAATCCTCTTTTTATCCCACTGTTGTAACAATATTGCTATTATTACTCCTATCAATGGAACCCCCCCTATGGGTCACAACATGATTTTGAAAATATATATATTTTTAAATTACTATTTTACTATATTTAGCTATTATTTTAGCTTTATAATACAATATATACAGCATGTTTATCAATGTTAATGTTATTATTACCTTGGTTGGACCATTTTTGTTGTTCATACAGCAACTATCTCTTACTGGTTTTGAAAACAACCGTAAACAACTGTCTTGACAGCGCTGTTGTTGAGATAACCCGTAAAACAATACACTGCAATATTTACCATCTTTATGTGATAAGAAAGGCTTCTCGCCACCGTGTCTTTTATAAAAAGGCTTGTCATGGCTCTTGCAGTGCTTGCCAAATAAAACAACTTTTCTGCTGAATTCAATCTGCTCTGGCCATCACTGCCTGGCCTGATGCGACCAGATTCAACCGTCACCCTCTGCTGAACTTGCCAGCGAAAACCATTGTTTGCACAAGGGACCTTCCAGTAAAGCTATGTGAGTCGTTGTACCACTAAAACTGTACTTGCAAGACACACACACACGCACACACACGCAATGCACGCGTGTGACACACACACACACACACACACACAATCGCACACACATAAGCGTACACACACAGACACAGTGGCTGTTGACAGGGCCTTTCCAAGGAGCCACTTCAACATCCGCCCAGCTGATAATGATGATGCTCTATCAATGCCAGAGGGCTGGAGCTGAGGCAATATAAAGACACACACACACTCACAACACACACACACACACACACACACATACACAAAGTAGGCAGCTTTTATGTAAAAAAATGTCCTATGTCTGTTCTGAAAATATGGTTGTATAATGAGGGTAATTACCTACAATATATTAGTCTCTCCATTTCACTCTCTCCACCCTCTTCCTCCCGCCCTCTCCACTGTCGCTACAACTTTCTGAAACTTAAACGTTAAAGCAAAGGAGAAACGAATGTGGTGATGAGAGCACTCGCGTCAATGCCTCTGAAATCGACTCACTGTGGAGTGGAGGGATGGGAAAACATTAGAGAGGAGTAACAGTAACTCAAACTTGAGAGAGTGGAGAGGAGGGATGTTTATAGAGCACATGACCCCTTCTCCACTGTCTCCTTAAGTGCAAACAGAGAAGTATGTCGGGGGAGAAGATATTGTTGTTTGGCGCCTCAGTGTAAAGTTCACCCCTGCTTGGCCTATTTCTCAGTGTCCCCCTGTCTGTTGTTCTGTCTGCCACTCTCAACCTTTCTCTCTCTCCCTTCTTTTCATTCAGATAGCAACTAATAATGCAGGTTAAGTGATTTTCGAATCAATATCACATTGTATCACTGATGCTTATTAATGTCTTATGTCTTAATTCCTTCAAATTCTTCATATATCATTTTCCTTCTGGGGCAGTTCACTTCAGAAGTTGTCATCCATTTTGAGGTCATGCACATCCTAGTTGTCCTGTTTAAACCTCTTATAGGGATCCTGCCCCTGGTGGTTATGGGGGGTATAGCCACTAGAGCGATGTGACTCCCTCTGCGGGCTTTAATCTCAGCGTTCTCAGCATCAGCCTCTCTGCTCCCGTCTCGACATGGATGCTCATGACCTCTATCTCTTCTGGTTTTGTTAGACGTATCCCACAATGCAAAGGGGAGGGTTTTAGAAATGGGGACAGACAGTGGGAGATACCAGGTGTTTTATGTTGTTGACAAAAATAAATTCCTTGGCTTTGAAAGTGCACCCACACACACACACACACACACACACACACACACACTTGGCTGCTTGCATTGTTTGTAGAGAGATAAATCAAAACAGCATGAATTATTGCGGTGCGGTATGATGCAAATTCTAATTGTGTTGCTCAGCATGCCAAGGACAGCAGCCAATAGTGAATGGGCCTTCTAAAATGATTTCACACTAGTCCAAACCGAATTATTCTTTCAAAATCCTTTTATTGGCTTGTTTAAAAATGATGACAGCACATAATGAACAATGATAATCTAATGCTATTGCTGGAATCCCCCCCACCCCCGTGTCTCTCTCCACCCAACCTCTGCAGTCCGAGCTTCCAAAACAGTTGGGTATCTTTACAACTGTAAAGATACCCAATTAATGAAACTAACCTTGAATTTGTTTACCAGATTCTAATGTTATTCTTGGGAGTCCCTATTGTTTTCCGGGAATATGTCCCCTTTCAGGTTGGAGGTTAAGGTTAATGGGTTGTTTATTTCTCTATGAAATTGTGAGGCTGTTTGGGTCTGTATCTTTGACTAAGGGCTATACTGTATAATTAAACTAAACTTCCCCCCTAAAGACGGAATGCAGCTGCCTGTTGCATAGCACTGTCTGAAATTATCTTTAGGCCACCCACTTGGCTTATTGAGCTTCATCCGAAAGCCCTGTGGAACAACCCTCATCAATGATAGCAAGACGGCCAATATCACAGAATACCAGAAACCGTGTCTTTCTCTGATCTGCAGAGAGTTCTTGGATAAGTGAAAAGATAATTTAATGCAGCTGGGTTGTTCTTTAATACTATAGCTGCATGGCTACTGCATCAAACAATAGCTTATATACATTAATCAGGTTAAACCTCTTGACATGCTTGTTTTCTTTATGATAGTTATGCTTATGTTCAGCTGCTCCATCATATGTTACCTAGGTTTACCCATGGGCAGCAAAGAACGAACCAACAAGGTTATTTAACCTCAAAAAACCCTATTGGAAAGACAAATTGATATTGTCTTGTAAGCCCATGTGGGCTACCATCATATGATTTATGACACAAAAATAAAAATTCATATTCAAACTCAAATCTTTTTGGCCTTTTTCAATAGTCTAATGATAGCATAGCCATAATCATTACTTTCAACACAGTACAATGTCTGCCATGATATTAAATTTGTGAAGATTTGAACAAGGAGGTCTGAATAATTAGTGTTATGCGTTAAAAATAAATGAAATGAACCATGCACAACCAGAATATTAATCAAACCAAAATGGCTTTTGACTATGTCATCATTTTATATATGTAAAGGAATATGGGTTAATATTCCTGAGAGTATTCTGTCTATTGGGATAATTCACATTGGGGTCAAATAAAATAAATAAATAAATAAATAAAAACGTTGATATCGGCATAGATTTACAACACATGCTCACACATCACACACACACACACACACACACACACACACGCACACACACACACACACACACACACACACACAAAGAGAGTCACCAACGGTCCCACACATGTCTCGCCCACAGCCCTGCTGGGCTTGTCTCCATGGTAACAACAGCAGGGATAGTGTCCTTGGCAGAGATTGAAGCATGGGGAGTGAGAGGGACAGTGCAAGAGAGATAGCAGACACACAGACACTTGTTGAATGGACTAAAGGATACCTTGACATTTTCAGTAAACTATTTCATGAATCAGTTAAATGTGATAAATAATTTGTTCTCTTTCTCTCCCTTCATTGACCAGAACATACCTGTTTAATTAAACTGAGATGCGTGTGAGAAAACCTAGACTTTTTTCTTCAAAAGGTGCATGCTACAGTGACTATGTTTACAGGTACACACATACTGTATTCATTATTCAGAAGGATGTATATAATGCAAATGCCATAGGGAAATATGGGTGTCAGAGGTGGGTAAGTCCAATTTATTAGTCCCTGTAATTGAAATTACCTGGTTAAGTGAACAAGCAGAAGGAAAACCTAACAGGACTTTTATTCTCTGAAGTCAGACTTACCCACCTCTGCTTGTAGTTAGTGTAACATCTCAGGAACTGCTCCATGCAGTTCCATGCCCACTTAGTGTTGTTCCAGTCTGTGTTTTCCTTGTGTTCGATGTTTCCGTTCCGGTCCTGGTTTTCTGTCTCCCTCATTGCTTTGTCGTTGATTAGATTATTGTTTTCACCTGATTCCCCTTGTATTTAAACCCTGTGTTCCTGTTTATTTGTTGTTGTCATTTCATGTTCTCCATTCCCTTGTGTTTTGATTGCATGTTATCTCTCTGTGTTTCCTCTTCCCGATTCCGTTTAGCCTGTCTTGATTCTGATTCCTTCCTAACCCTTTTGTACCTCTGCCTGTATGATACTCTCTGTTAATGAACCCTGCCTGTATACCTCAACCACAATTCTGCCTAAAGTAAAAAGCAACTGCATTTCTGTCTTTGTGCCTTCCTGCACCTGCATCGTACAGGAACACCGTTACAGTTAACTCTGCGAGTTGCTTTAAATTTGCTTTAAAGGGACTCATAGAATTTCATTACAATGCCCCCCCAGATAAATTAAATAGGTAAATGGGAATATAATTAACTCAGCAAGATCGATAAATGCACAGGGTGGTAGATGGAGGGGTTGTGAGAAATTGTGAAAAGTTCAACACCACTACTTATGGAGGTGGTTTAAAAGTGAGGAGGAAGAGATATGACTAATACAAACTTACCTAAGTCTTGCTGTTTGTTTGTTTTACTGTATTTTGTCTGTGATGTGTCAGCATCAACATCTTGATGCTGACCTTGTTAAACCAGTCAGACTTTGAAAAAATTTGCTTTTCTAAGCAATTTGATATAGTATCTACAAAAAAATCATCTAGACTTGTCTGTATGGGCTTTTTGTAAAGAGAGAAAGGTCACATTTGGAGGGTGAAGGTATTTCAACACAGCTAATCATGCATAACCTATTCAATTAAAAATAGTTCCTGCTTTAGCTTACAAATTACAAATTAACTTTTTTCTTCGTCTTTTATGGTCTATTTGGTTTTCTATAAAGCTCCACAGTTATTATTTTTCAGAAGGCTGACACCAGTGACATCAGTGCAGGACAGGAGGTGAGTCTACACTACCTGCTCTCCCAAACTTATGTTCATTCAGAGTGCATACACTGGCAAAGACAGAATAACTTCTCACATCTCTATGCAAGCTTGCTAGGCCCAGGGGGGCATGCTAGAAGTGGACTGAAATATTGACCTAGCACAGCATTGTAACGCTGTGTGATGTGAAAGATGGCTCCATAAACTAACAACTTTTCAACTTTCAACTTTTCAAGCACCCTGTAAAAGTAGCTACTATGACATCAATGTCAAGAATTCCGTAACATTCAAAGTGCACACAGACCGGACAGGAGTTCAGATATGAATAAACAAAGGAGAAAGATAAAATAGTGAAAGAATGAAGAAAGCCCTACAGGAAGGTAAATGACAGGAAAGAACAGAGAAGGCTGACCTTCAATGTCATCATCGTCAGTATTTCAGTTGGATGAGTGATGTAAGTCCATGTCCAGTCTTCAGTCTGTCTCTGACTCTAACAGGCGGGCCATGCCCACAGTGCTGTGTGCTTGTCACAAAGAAAGAGGGGGGGGGAGACCTTGATTGAGAGACAGATGGAGAGAGAGCGAACCTCCCTCAGGTGTAAACGCTACCTATCTTGGCAGCAGATGGGACTGATCAGATACACGTGTCCCCCCCCCGCCCAAACACACACACACACACACACACGCATGCATGCGCACGTACACCCACATCCAACCAGGTGTTGAGGGATGCTGTGTCTATAGCTAAGAGCAAAAGAGAGAGAGAGAGACAGTGTCTGTGTAAATAACCATAGGAAGGCTTTTAGATGCGGGTTTGTTCCAGGTTCACAGGACAGAGAACTGGCAGCGGTGGCTGTTTTATTATGGTAATTATGTTAATAGAACAAATATGTAAAAATGTGAAGCCTGGAGCCAAGCTCTGGAAGTAGGTGGCACTAAAGTCACAGGGAAGGAAAAGAACAGGACCTATCCTTGCCTCTCCTCTCCTCTCTCCTTCAGTCTGTTTGCTCTTCATTTTTATTGACCCATCGCCCTCCCTCCCTCTCTCTTGTCCTGTTATATGGATTGCTCTTCTTATTGTCTCTCTCTCTCTCTCTCTCTCTCTCTCTCTCTCTCTCTCTCTCTCTCTCCCTCCCTCTCTGTCCATTCACCTGTTAGATAGGCTGTAGGGCCATTGTGTATACTGCTTGCTTAATGAATGGCAGAATGGTTTCTCCCTCCCACTGATTTCAGTATATAGTTTATAGTTACTGCCTTTGAGCATTCTCACCTCTCTCCTGAGTATTCAAAGCCCCGGAGCTGTCAGAACTACAGCATGTCAGTGAAAACAACAACAAAAACAACCACCACAACAACAACAACAACAACAACAACAGCGTCAGCTCCCATAGCTGCTGTCTGTTTTCTCATTTCAACACAGTCAGCATGCTGCCAGGTTATGGCCGCCTCCTGTCCACGCCTCGCTTTCTCACTCATCTGCCCCTGCTGGTCTCCTCTCCATGAGAACAGATAGACTCTGGAGAGTGGAGGTGTGGAGCACTGATGATCAGCACAAAAATGGTTGCTGAGAAACTATTTTTTTTTTATGTTTTGTTTTTTTAAGAGAGAGAGAGAGAGAGAGAGGTGGACAAAAGTCAATAGCAGAGACCTTGACAAATTTATTTTTGCGTTTTTCTCTTGCCCAGTCTGCCTTTTTATGCTCTAAACATATGTTTTATCTCTCTGAAGCACTTTGTCAGCCAACCAGTGTCACTTGTGTTTGCTATCTTTGGATGAAGTTATCATTAAACAGTATATGCGTCAAATGCAGCTCACCATTAGCAATGTGGATAATAACTGTAAAAGTCTAACTAGCGTTTATGTTGTAACATTATTGTCAGACTGTCCCTTTCTCTCTCTCTCTCTGTCATTCTGTGCAGAAGAACAAGAGACATAGACAAAGATGTGTTTGAGGGATACATTTTAAAAGGACTACATTTGAATAATCAAATGGGGAAAAGGGGAGGGGGGAGTGCTTAGTTTATAGCAATTAAATCTTGGGGAAAAGTTACTAATTATTCATTCGAAATGTACATTTTATGTAATTGTTGATTGTTTTGAGGCCACATTTTAGTAATGGCCAGAACCATCCTGGCAGCAGCTTAGCCCCCCTGGCTATTCTGCTTAGCATTTAGCAAACGGCTTAGGGTTACAATATGGTTAAGCTCTATAGGATCAAACCCAGGTTTAAAAACAGCTGCTGGTGTGGAAAAAAAGAAAACAGAGGAAAAGTGGATAGAGATGAAGATCATCTGCATCATTATAGCCTGGCAGCAAAACACAAAGTCAGCTAATCGTCCTTACGCTGGCAGGTTCTCAACAGCTCCTAAAATGCACCAAAGATCATTTTATATTTATCTATAAACCAAGTCTCGTTGCTGACAACAGAAAACAGCCAGGAGGTGGCAATTCTACAGTAGATGCAACTGTTTACTGATCAAACTAAAGAATGTCAGAGTTAATGTCAGCATACAGAATTTTTTCACTCGTTAGAAACCAACACATTGAGACCAAGCAGCCCTATTCTGCCTTCAGATTATGATCTATCTGCAAGAGTTGGATGTAGGCGTTTCATTGCTCAAAAGCTCTAAGGACTTCCCCAGCAGCCCTCAACAGACATCATATCCCCTCGACCCAAAAAATTACAGTGCTAGTAATTAAACTATGCTAATTAAAGCCAGAGTGTAAGAGAACGAGAGAGGCATACTCCCATGACATTTTTTTTTTTCAACAAGAAAAATGATATTCCATATTTAGCTAGGGTTTGGAGAAACTCTGGCAGGATAATGGATAAGGTGGCTGAGAGAGGTCTTGGCGTTAGCATACTCGGATAAACACTTTAATGCGACCCACATAGTCCAGACACAAATACAGTGCATTATAGCATTATTGCAGCTAAATACTAATGCAATGATAGCTAGCTTTCAGGACCATACGCACACTTTTGAAAATGTCAAGGTCCAGAAAGTAATCTACTGTTTTTTGGTCCTTCTACCTAACTGTAAGCAAGCTCAGTGAGTGGCAGTTGTATGGGTAACTATCCAATACAGTACCTTAATAAGTGAAAAGGTTGAATGGCAAATTAACAGTGTTGGACTCCCAGCCAGAAGGTCATGGGTTCGAGACCCAGAGTTGGCCAACCTGTAAGCATCCAAGATGCCTAACTCCTATTAGCTCCATGTAATAGCAACTAAGTCACTTTGGATAAAAGCGTCTGCTGAATGAACCAAATTGTAAAATTGTAATTGTATAGTGGGCATTAAGAGCCGTTCAGATTAAACATGAAAAACGCTTCACCTGCCGTACAGTAGAGCGCAAATCTCATTTCAACACTTTTGGTCTATAACTATTTTGGTAGGAGATAACCCACAATGGATAATTTGCACAGGGCAGTTTTGTTTTATGCAATTAGAAGAAGACAAAGAGCTGTGAGAAGGAGAAGGCAGTGGATGGCTGCCGTCAACAGGGCAAGAGAGCAGCTTGGCGTTTAGCTTTGTGAAAGTGCTTTGTTTTCACGTGACCGATATCAACTCCATTTCCGAGTTTGCACTGCAATCAATTTCTTCTCCATTTGTACTACAACCCGTTATTTCCTCCCCTTTGATTCTGTTGGACGCACGGGATGTTGTCCCGTGAGCAGCGCGCAAAGGTTCAGGGTGGTTGAGATTTTGTGAGCTGACAACATTGCTCTTGAACTTGCATATATATATATATATATATATATATATGCATTCTATTAAATATTATTAATTGAGTCCTAATGCCAAAACACTTTAATAAATGTTAAATTATTTAAGACTCTAGTCTCTCCTGGTGGAAATGAGGACATGCATGCAATGAGGATTATGCTTCAGCAATGCATTTTACAGCTAGCACGCCAGGGAAAACTGTATGAGGCAAAACTGGAGCAAAACTTTGGAGGTAACGTTAATTGAGACACAGTGACACCATTGATTCAACATTGGGAGTTTTATTTTCAACGTTGCAATGAACAGGGGAGAACTATACAATAAATGGCATTACACTATAAATGATGAAGGTAATGTAGGCTAATGTTTTCAGTGACGCTAACCTAATCTAATCTAGCAAGGTTTAGACGCATTGTCTAAACGTCAACAGGACAGTGCACTGCAAAAGAAAGAATCACAACAAGACAGTAGTACACTGCAAAAGAAAGAATCACAACAAGACTCATTTGTACAGTTTGCTTACCCCCAGAAAATGCCATACCACTGGAAAATGGGCTAGTATTCATGCATGGAACGCTACGGAGCTCAACTATTGTGGTAGAATGCCCGCCGCCCGTCATGTGGTACAATGCCGTTTGCTACAAATTAACTTCGCCTATCCCCGCCCACCCATCAGCAACACATAGGCTATTGTGAGAGATGACAGGCTGGCGTTCTTGACTCAATAGTCTTTGCGGTCATCTTTGCAGAACAAAGGTAAAGTTATTCATTGTCAACTTTGATGCTTCTATTATATTCTCCTTGAAAAATATACAGAGGTCCAGACCTCGGTGACCTTAACACTGCCTACAGCCAATGCTGAAGTTTATTGTGCACTTCCTATTGTGTAATAAATGCTTCAGAACAACTATTTATTAACTATTTTAGTGACATTAAGTAAGCCGTCCATACAACCAAAGTAACTCTACATTTCATTTAACACCATTTGCTAGGTGTGACATGGTGTGGCCTTAGGCAGTTCTTTGTGTGGCTTAGGGGTATCGGTGGGCTAGCTAGCTGTGGCGTTCATACTTTGTACACTGCAACGATGTTTTAAGATCCCTAATGCACACCTCCCTTATAAGTGCACAAATGCACATTAAACGAACCCCAAATAAACAAGTCTCCCATGACAATTTTGCGCTGAACTTTTGTCTGTTTATTTTGGTTTTATCGCAAATTAAGTTTTGTTGCATTACATTTTTTTCATCTGCAATCTGAATCTAGTTTTCTTATATTCAATAGAAGAAAAAGATAACCTTATTCCTGAAAATGTGGAGACTGAGTGTATACAGTGATTTACTGTATGGTATAGATATTATTTTACAAGTCACTTATATACAGTACATAACATTAAGATTATGGCATATATAGATAATATATAATCCTCATTCTGGTGCATAGGGGCTGCTTTTTCATATCTATAGAGTATGTTTGTGTGTGTGCCATGTCTTACGTGCCTATAATTATGCAATTATGGGGGGATTGCTCATCCATGCTAACCTTGAAACGCATGATGAGAGGTATAGTGCTGAATTTAAGCTCTCATTCTTGACGTCTGTGTGTGTGTGTGTGTGTGTGTGTGTGTGTGATTGAAGGAGGGAATCAGAGAGAGCGAGAGAGAGAGAGAGAGAGAGAGACGTGTGATTGGAAACAATACAATCCATCATAGTGAGAGCATTTGTCATTGTAAGAAAGGAAGAGAGGAGGAGGAGGAACAGCGCCGCCGTGTCAGGCAAAATGTGCCTTTCAGTAACAATGGCGTTCCCGCCGCACAATCTATCTCACTAGAGCCGGTGGGGAATGTGTTTGCCTTTTCCTCCAACTGGCAGGGGACAGAATCAATCATGACTTATTGTTGGACTCGTCCCAGCGGTGTCCCCAACATCCATGTTTTCTATCTCAGCAATCACAGAGGACACACACACACACACACAGACACACACACACACACGCTAACACACAAAGTAGCCAGTCTCTCTCTCTCTCTCTCTCTCTCTCTCTCTCTCTCTCTTTCTGCCCCTTTACTTGGTTGGTTGGTTACTTGGTTTATGGTTGTTGACTCGACTTGTGTTTTTCCCCTATCCTAAAGATACACTCAGGTTTGTTTAAAACCAGCACATGCACCTGTGTGCTGAGTGGCTCATACTAATCTATTATCCCCCCCCCCAAACGGCATTCATAGGCTCACACCATTCTCTACTCCTTCCCCCTTGCTCACCCACATTGCTTTTTGAGAATGCTGTGATTCAAACATAAAGAGCTAAGGAGGAAAATTGAGTTTCTGGAGCTGCTAACCCACCGCCTGAAAGCCCTTTTTGATGTTTTTAATGCCTGGTGTCAATGCTTGCTTGGTGAAAAGTGGTCATGTACTTATAAAGCATTTCATTTTCCGGGAAAATTTTTGTAGAAAAAAGAGCTACAAAGAAAATATCTACCACTGAAATAAATAAAGATTGCCTATTGCAGGTTATCACTTTAATTTCGAAAGCAAATGAACGTTAAAACATCATCATCATTATTGACATGCAATGTGGGCAGACAAGGTTCCCACCTACAGAGGTACTGTACTGTATGTAAGTCAGCATTTCTTTGCCCTGTTGATTTACCCTTTAACTGGTACTTTTTAGAGAGATAGATGAAGTAAATAGGCATACTGAACTACTCTGACACAGTCAAATATTTCCCTGTGTCTGGTTCACTTTCACTTGTCCTTCGTGCTGCTTTAAACATGCCCAACATGCCCCCAAATCCATTCCCAGTGTACAATGACAAACCTCAAAAAGAAGACTCAAAAGGAAGTCTTGCAGTGACTGACTATTGCCAGTGGGGCGGGTACCATGACATAACTCATAAGAGAGTTGTTGACAGTAAGAAGTCAAAGGCTCCGACAAACAGTCCGAAACGACTGAAAATATACTTGACTCCTGGGAGTAATTTAGCATTTTCTATTATTATTTATTATATTTTGATAATAGAAGATTTAGAGACGGCCTAGCTACTGGGGGTTGGGCGGACATGTCACCATCAGGTCTGTGTGTGTGTATGTGTGAAAGAGAGAGAGAGAGGAAGAGAGAGGGGAATACAGTTGACACAATAAGTTATGGAATAGAGAGTGTGAGGAGAGTGTGGTTGGCGAAAAGGGTATGAAGGGGGAAGGGGTGGGGGGTGGTTAGGTGGGGGTGGGGGCTGCACTTTGAACGTAATGAAAGGCGACAGTGTGAATTACATTACTGCTAATTAATCCACGCTTGACCACACGCACTAACGAGATAGAGCGCATGTGGACACGCACGTACACGTGTACGCACACACACACACACTCACACACACACACTGCACATACCCTTATACACCAGTAGGTGGACCACACACACACACACACGTGCGCGCTCGCACTTATAGGCCTACACCCAATTACTTATAAGACTGCTCCTTTTCCTTAAATCCTTCCACCCAATGGAGCTCTGGATAGAGGGTAAAAGAAGAACATTTGGGATTTCCCCACCAGGGTCTGCCTGCTGGGGATGTCCTCTATAAAGGCTCAGTAGTGATATCCCATCAAAGGAGGCTCTGCAGTGAAAGAGTCGTCTTCCCCTGAACTCTGAACCTTTTAAAGAGCTGCATTTTTAAAAACGTCCCGCCAAGTTCTCTACTTGATGCTAAATGTAATCCTCAGCAATTCTGCTAGCCTGTCCTATAAATCATTTATCAGGACTCAACTCAAGAACATATTCTCAAATATAACTTTGAGATAGTGCTGCTGCAAGTCAAACAGGGGTGGAGGACCATTAATTTGAAAATTAAAAAGCCATTTCTAACAGCTATGTTACTTTTACTGCAGCCCTGGCACTGCCATCAATGGCACTTTTGGTGTACTGTACTGTATGTAAACATAATTGTGTTCTTTGGCTTAAGCTCATGTTTATGTGAGAAATATTACCCTTTAAATATTTCCCTAACCCATCCAACGGTTGCAGATGCCCTGCATTGCTTCCTTGAGGCCAATGGAAATTATGAAATTGAAATGCTGTTGACAGCCTTTCATTTCCTGATAACACCACAATCGTTTTCTGGTAGTGATCTACCAATGGGGTGTCTCATGACTGTTTGCTTTGGGTGTCGTCACTCATTCGAGAACAGACAGAAACACCTCCTCACCTTCAATTGCTCCGTACAGGCAGTTGGCTGTGAGCGACATTCAAGCCACCTCCTCCAAAGGGAAACTCATTATAGAATGCTAAACAGTGGCGTCTAAAGGGCTGAGGAGTGTTAATGAATGTTGGCTGTGGAACGGACATGTGCGGCCTATCTGGCTGCTACAGTATCAACACGGGCTCTGACCTGGACCGCAGTGTGTGTGCCCCCCACCACATATACACACACACGTATCAGGTTAGACAGCACTTCATGATAACAAAGCCGTTGAAACAATATACAGACACACACACACACACACACGCACGCACACTCAAGAACACTCGACCTCTGCCTCACTTTGTTGTCTGTCTGACAACAATTTTGCTGCTGGTTTGCAGTTCTGAGAGAGAGAGAGATGGAGAGAGAGAGCCTTTGTTTGCACTTGTTTGTTTAATTCTCACTTATTTGAAGTGATTGCCTGCTGGGCTGTATAGAGGCTGGCTGTTTAGTCCTTGACTTGATCGCTATTCGACACACATTCTTCCAAAACGAGACACCAAAAAGCGTGTACACGTCAACATTGATTGCTGGCATCAACACAAAAAGTTGTGCTTCTGAAATGATCGTTGATTTCAAGTCATTTCCACTCTCCACTGTCATTATTAAATGCGTGCTTCTACTCTCTATTGCCTGCTGATACAGCCTACACAATAACGATTCAGCACACAGACACTACATGACAGCTTTTCATTTAATGAATACTAATAAATCACACTAAAAGCAGCACTATTGATAACACTAACAATATAATAACAATAACACGTACCCCCAGTAATGAAAGATAACTGCCATTCTTCCCTTTGTGCCTAAAATCAGCCGTCAGACCCCTGAGCTCTCTTCTCTTGTCTTCTGTGGGTCTGGAATGTGTATACAATATACTGTATACACTTTGACATTTGCTTAGAGCGGTATAATGTGTGCTATCTCAGACACAAACACACACACACACACAGTGTACCAAATTTACTGTAAGGAGAAGACACTAAACCACTGGTAAAAAACAAACAAACAAGCACACACATACATACACACATAACACTCGTCCTGTTACCCTGTGTAACTCACACACGCAGTACGGGCCATGAGATATATCAGTGTGGTTTGGGATTCTGCACAGTGAAATGACCCCCCCCCACACACACACACACACACACTTTGCTCTCTGAGATGTATATCACTGGGACACTATTTTTAGACTGACGACTGACACACACAGTAAATCCTCTTGCCTTTTCTTCTAGCCCCTCACTTCCCCCCTTTATTGCTGTGTCCATACTCCAATATCTCTCCCTCCCCGTCATCCTCTTTCTCCTCTCTCCACGTCCGTCTGTCACACACACACACACACACACACACACACACACACACACACACACACACACACACACACACACACACACAC
>JAOEHI010053428.1:0-15234 GCA_025447815.1 Percopsis transmontana | reverse complement strand
CGCTCTCTCTCTCGCTCTCACTCTCACTCTCTCTCTCACTCCCTCTCTCTCTCTCTCTCTCTCTCTCTCTCCCTCTCCCTCTCTCTCTCTCTCTCTCTCTCTCTCTCTCCCTCTCCCTCTCCCTCTCCCTCTCTCTCTCTCTCTCTCTCTCTCTTTGTCTCAGGTGGAGGTGTTCTCACCACGGGTCAGCCAGCTGCTGTCGCTGTGCTGCGACGCCTTCACCAGGGAGCAGTTCTGCAACCTGGAGTGCATGGTCCTCCTGCGCCTCAACTTCCGCCTGGCCGCGCCCACCCTGGCCTTCTTCCTGGACTACCACACCGGCTGCCTCGAGGCTGAGCGCCTGCGGGCAGGGGACGGGGCTAACGGCTGGACCGTGGCGGGCGCGGAGGAGAAGGGGCAGGCCGTGCCGCCCGGGCAATGCAGCGAGCTCGCACAAAGGGTGTGCGAGTTAAGTCTGGCGGACTATGCCTTTAACCGCTACCCACCCTCCCTGACCGCTGTGTGCGCACTGAGAACCGCCAGGGAGTTACTGGGGGCTGGAGGAGGGTTCAGGGGGCCGGACGACCCCGTCAGAACACACCAGGGCTCACAGACGCTGATCCGGTCAGCAGAAGGCCAGCGGGGAACGTTGGCTAATGACATCTCTGCTAATAAGCGGGCCCCAAGCACCTCTGCACCTGATGAATACACGTCTGTGCCCCTGGACAGCCAGGGCCACAGCCTGGCCCGGGAATGCACAGAGAACTTGAAGTTATTGTTTTCACTCAACCAGGAAACGTTGCATGCAGTGTGATTGCCGGGGCAATATTAGCAGTGTTAGGCTCAATTTAAAAGTATTTAAATCGTGTATTATGTTCTGTTATTTTCTTTTAAGGTCAAATGGAAAAAGGGCTTCCTCTTTAAAAACAGTGAATGTACCCTTTTACAACGGAAAATATTAATTAAGAATAAGCCTTCAGTTTTGGAGAGCCCTACTGTATAGACCTCAGAGGTCACGCCGAGTTGTTTGCAGGCTCTGGTGGTTTTGCAATGCACAGTACTGTAGAATTATTATTTCATAGGCCTTTATAAAGAGCATATTGACTATCAATGTATTTGAATTTGTGAATGCCCTATTTATGTCTTGAAGGACATTTGTGTTTCAAATGATCAAGTTGTTCTGTTGGGAGAGCAAATATGCATTCAATAAATGAAGATGAATTTGTATAAATTGATTGCTGTTTGTCTGTGAATGTGTGATGAAGGTGAACCTGTTTACACAAATAAAGGGCTTTATTTCATGAATAAATGGCTCAAGTTTATTCTTATTCAGAATAAAAGGACACCTACAGAGGCATGATGACAATATAGCCTACAGTACAGTTTGATTATTGTTAAACTAACAAATACATAGGCTACATAGATACACTAAATAAAAAACTATACTGGAACAAAAAAATGAATTCCCAATTCGTCAAACTGTTCATGCTTGATACATATAGGCTATGGGCTATATTCATTTAATCAAGAAACCAGCTTGATTTAACTCCTTTTGGCCTTAGGCTATGTGCTGCTAATCCATCGCACGTGGCAGCTCGACCTGCTGACACCTTGTCGACCACACAGGTGCATTTAGCGTTTAAACAAAGTAGGCACACTCCTGTTTGTGGACAAATATAGACATTTGTCACCAGTGTTTGCTGAGAAATCTGCTATGATCGCTCTTTTCCTTTTCCCCATGCCCTGTGCGCTCACGGACTTCGACCCAATACACGCTCTCGTCGCAGTCAAACATCCACCTATTCACAGGATAAATTATGAACGACATGCGGTAATATCGCAGACAGCGCGCGGGATAGAGCCAGAGAGGCGCTTTAAATTGGCCTCTTGCGGAGAGACACAATTTGGCCCGGGATCCGGCGGGGTCCCAAGGCGCGTGGCAGGTTTAGGCAGCTGCTGTAATGGCGCCGCTGAGCGCGCTGCCACTCCACAGTCGGGACAGAAAACCGTTAGGCAGCCCCCAATTTAATCTCCGAGGACGCTGTTGCTCCCTGGAGACGAGAGAAAAGCATTTGATTGGACCGAATACACGGAGCCGCGGCACAGAGTGGCTCAAACCGGGAGAATGTCACCTATATTAACTTTAAAACAAACCATGCCTGTCTGCAGTGTAAACCTCACGTCAGAAAGATGCAAAGGAACAGGCAGGTGTTTGGTGCTGTCTGCCCCAATAAAATGGGCAAGAGCAGGGGAGCCACAGAGGACAAAAAGGTACGAAATTATATATGGAGGCTTATAGACATTTAGCCTCTTATTAGGCTACATGTAGCCGGCATTGTTGTTAAAAAAAGACTTCCTACGTGCAGGGCAAGGTGATAATGCCGAGGAGTAGCAGCCCAGTCGCCGTGTTCATGGACAAGGCTCCCTGCATTGTCGAGCAGGGTATGTGGCTGGCTTGATATATGGGGGATTTGATTGAACAGAATTTGAGTCCAAGAGCTGCGTCGATGACACGGTCTGTTATGTGTTACAGCATTTGCAACTATCGCATGGGATGATTTGGAGGACTGCACATCTGTGATGAGACGAGAAAGTGACTCCCTTGGCTCCCAGGTGGGAATATATCTCCGACAGTACAGTAAATAGACTATATATAATCTATCTGTATATATCTATCTTTATACTGTATATAGCCTATACAGTAGGCCTGCAGTATAGATAGATATAGGGATAGATCGTGTGCGTCCACAGCCAGTCGCTCACACGTTTGCTGTTAATGTTTGACGCGACACGAGTGTTGGAATTCAGTTATTGTTGTGTGTGTGTGTGTGTGTGTTTGTGTGTGTGTGTGTGGTCATGCATGCACGTGGGTTTCCTATAGCCCATATAAAGCTTCATGGTAATTAGTTCCACCTCAGGTAGAATGTCCACAAACTGCCGTTAAAGCACAGTTTTGTAGCGTGCATCTTTACGCCACCACCTACACTGAAATGACCTCCACGGCTCGTTTCCCCATAGACCCGCACCTTTCTCGGTGCCAGTGGGACTTGCAGGTAGAGAGTCCAATAGAAAGCGTAAGCGTTTCTTTAATGCTTGTGAATTATCGATGTGTCAGTGTCGTGTGATTTGACCAGTTGTGTCGTCAGCAGGTAATCGAATCTGATGGAGACGACGATTTTGGAGAGTATGTGTTGGACTTCATGGAAGGTAAGACACCCAAATATCAGCCCACATGACAGATATATGCTTCATTTAAATCTCTTATGAACATGCAAAATAACAACAAAATACCACCTACATTAATAGTAGGCTAGTGTAGCTAGAATCATCATAATCAATGTTGATTCATGAATTATGTAATTCTCCAAATATCCTATTGAGGATTGAAACATTGTTCACTTAATTAAGTTCCTTGCTTTGGCCCAGGATCTAAAGTATTGTGATGTGAGTGTGATGTTTTTTTATGAATTAATGAATCCATAATTGATTATAATCTATTTGTTTTGTACTTTACTAATAACTATCTACAGTAGGCTACAATGACAACCAATCTTTCAATAATCTTACTATAGGCTACTAACACACCATTGTAATTAACATTATCGCCATCCTCTCAGTGTTTAGATAAACGTTGTCCACTTGAAACAGATAAGCACATCGTCTCACATAGAAGCTTCCTCTGATCCTCTGTCAGATTCGTCCACGGGGCTGGAGAGCAGTCTGTCTCCCATTGGACTTGTACCGTTCCAGGGCTGCATCATACCCCCCCTCACCCCTCAGCGGGACTTCTCTCGGGACGAGGGTCCGGGCCAGCCCTCCCTAGACGCAAGCATTCCCCCGGCCCAAGACGGAGCTTTCTGTGAGGCCACGGAACCGCATGAGGGCAGGGTGCTGGGAGATGCCGTGCAAGATAACACACAGGTACAGGAGACCTCTGGTTTATAAATGGGCTGCGGATTGAGTGATTGATTGACGGACTGATTGAGTTTCTGTTCATCTGCCTTTATAAATGAGGAATACAGTGGTAGTGACACCTGACATTCTGTCAGATAAATGACGTACATTTTACGGTGATTAAATCCTATTTATTGACAGAACAAAGCAGGGAGAAGGCTCAAGTGCCTGTCCAGAGTGACAGGACTGATGCATTTGGGTGTTTCTGTACAGCTTCACCGGACGCTACACAGAAAACAGGAAGAGATCGACTCGCTCCAGGAGAGGAATGTTCATCTCAGGGAGCTGGCCAGCCACGCTAAACACCTGGCTTCAGTCCTGGATGTGAGTAGACACACATTCATAGAGTAGTGAACTCCCACCCAAAAGGTTGTGGGTTTGTTCCCCAACATGCCTGAAATACTTGTAATTGTAATCAGTGTAAATTGCTTTAAAATAAATAAAGTAATTGTAAGCTCTCCTCTAGTGGATGTTGCATTCACAGTCTTTCTCTTCATGCAGAAGCTGATGACAGTGAGAGCTCCAAGCCTGAATGAACCGGCGAGGCCTTCGTGTGATCAAATCTCATTCAGTCCCTGTAAGAGACGGCGACCGAATGAGGAAAGTGAAACCACGTGCTCCGCCTCTGTCGAGGACATTCTGAGGGACATCAGCACGCGTTGTAACGCTGTCCTGCGGGAAGGCGCCAATGACCACGGGCCGCGGCCGGCCCTAGAGAGTATACGCATGTATGGGGCCTTCTCTGGCCTACAGACGTCCATCTCCATGGGCGGCAGCGAGTGCATGGAAGGCACGGAAACGGGAGAAGGTGACTCGTCTTTTCGGACGTCTGTAAGGGAACACAGCACTATAAGGACCCAGGTGTTTCTTCATGGACATGCCTTCACCTCACGGACTCCGCAAGGAGGATACCGATTTCGATGGGTTCCCAATCACAGCTAAAAACAACCCCCCGGAGATATAGCTTGTAAAAAGCTAGCCTCAAATCATCCCAGAAACTATTTTGCCCATTTCAATGGGTCCAGTACGTCATTCCAAGGTGCCAAAGTGTAACTTTTAAGGGCAGCTATCGTATAATCAGGGAGTAAGTGTGGATGGGCAACTATTGCTAATGCTTAGCTAATTAGCCTATACTGACAACAATATCTATAAATGATTACATTGTGTCTTTCTCTGACTGCCAGTATGGTGCTAAACATAATACTGCCCGAGATTTTGTTTACGTTATTTGTGTTTACATTTGTTGTACCCGCCAAACAAATGGGGCCTGCATCAATGCTGTGTTTACGTTCACACCTAAATATTTGTTTAAAAAATGTCTACAAAGATTTCTACAACAATGTAATAAACATTTTAAGCTAACTTTGGCTATTGATTGATTTTATAGACTTCAATACTGTAAGCCTTAAGTTACACCGAAATAATTATAATAGAAGTATTAATTCCTAACTTCTTTGTGTACAAACAAATACTTCCTTCTTCTGTTTGAGTGTCTGTTTGGTTTGATAAATTACTCTAAATCTATAATTGCAGTTGGAAACATTATAAATCATGGGAAACCGCATTTTTATAAGGTATGGGTTTAAAAAAAAGTTAATCTATACTTCAAGACTACGGGAGAAAATCAACACAGTAGTTAGGATAAACTATCTAAAGAGGATCTGACCCACTGACCCACTTCTGTGAGACAGGCTAGTCCAGAACACAATAAACCTCTGCTCAGACACCTGTTAAAACTCTCTGACCTTCTTTGCTTGTGTTGTTTATACATAGGAGCTTGGAGGGTAACACCTCAGCCCAGTATCATTTACAGTACAGCTATCACAAGCATGCTTCTTTGAGGGGAATTTAACAACATATGATGATAAGAAGATAATTTAATGAGACAGAGCGTTTGCACCGAATTTTGAGATGTTCTTTGGGATATTCAATAAAAAGTGGTCATATTCCTTAATGCAAATATAGTCAATTGTACTTTTGTGTTCATCTGATTAAAACAATATAAACAATAT
Organism: Percopsis transmontana; assembly: GCA_025447815.1. NCBI lineage: Eukaryota > Metazoa > Chordata > Actinopteri > Percopsiformes > Percopsidae > Percopsis > Percopsis transmontana. The sequence continues at coordinate 9,289 of JAOEHI010053428.1, read as the reverse complement.
AATATAAAAATACAGTATATGCTTATTTGAAAGCTTCATAAGTGAATTTGGTTATAAAACAGGGAAAACAAATACATTATTTAAAAAAGTAATTCAAACTGTCAATGTTTTGCATAAGGGCATGTGTGCTTTATAATGGAATTGATTATGTAATACGCAAATACAAGGATGTTTAAGGTCCATATGACACATTGTAAATTATGCTCATAATACTAGCAGTTTTGTAACACATGCTTTACATTTTTAATTTATTTTCGAGCATAGGCTAGGCCTTCTTGCTCCCAAGTGATTTGAATAAAGCCAATCACTGCTACATAGCAAAATAGTTTTACTGTGGATACACAAGGCCTAGGTTGCATCTAGTTTCCCTTTTCTGTTATATGTTATTGCAACACAGACCAGCACTAAATCGCTGTCTTATATGATTTGGCCAACCTTCTGAATAGACTATTGATTTATGTAACCTGGCCCTATGTGCTTCAAAGACTTTATCCGTTAACAATTTAAATCTTTGCTGCAACGTTAAGTTTACAAGATGCTTTCTGACAACGCCTCAACCCTTAACGGCATGAAACATGGCTCAGTACCTGGGCACGCCTTGCGACACTTCAGATGCAAACAAACCCGTTTCTCATTGACCGGCATCAGGATGCAAAAGAGGCGTATAGTGGACGTGGTGCCTTTGTTTAGACCCTTGTGTGTGTGTGCGCGCGTGTGTCTGTGACACATTTCACCGGTTAAACTGCCGCCAAACTGCGGGGGAGAGTGCGGAAAGTAAAAAAACACATTGAAACAATAAGTTTCTACGGTGACCAAACCCAAACTTTAGCTCAACGGAAAATAAACACGAGGCTACACCATGTCCATTAGGATGACTCAGCGAAGGCCCTCCGGGTATCTAAAGTAGGAGAAAGATGTTTTGAAGACGAATCAGCTGGAACTAAGGAGTCTATGGTCAGTGGTTTTGACACTTTTTGAGGCACAAACCCCCTCCCGAGGAGACGGTTTATAGTAACTTTAAATAGCAATAGGCCTATATATACCACTTCTTATAAGAGAGCACTTCATAAATAGTATACATATACATATATATAAACACATGAACACAGTTTTAAAAATATATGCCTTTAAATTATTAAAGATAATTAAAAATGTTTTTAAAAAAAGTTGACCATTATAAATTCATCTCGTGCTCAATGACAACCCTGTTGATTGCCATTGAGTGCACCTGTCGAAGAGGGCCGGCGCGAGCCAGGGGTGTGAGCGCATATGGAAGTGGCAGGTGGCGAGAGCACGTCCCTCTCGCGCCGTTCAGCCTTCTTAGCGCCACACACTTCATTATGTGCGCCAGCTTCTGCAAACACGAGGCAACACTGCCCGCGGACACGGATCATAAACCGCAAACTTGATTGTATTTGTTAAAAGACCATTAGCCCAGCGGATAAGGATGGAGTCAAACGAGAAATTAGCCTGTCGTATCTTCTTACACGAGAGCAGGTCTGACATGAATGACTAGCCTACATAGATTAATGGAAAAAAATAAAATGAAAATAATAAACACTAATCTAACACTATTATTATTATCATTATTATTATAATTGCGGTTGTTACTATTATTATTATTATTAATAATAATAAACTGAAGTTTTAGTCTTTGTTGTGGGATAAAGTAGATATTTTATTAATAATAGCCTAATAATGGTAATACAAATAATAATAATCAAAATAATAATAACATAAATGTAATGTTTTCGTTTAGGTCTAACATTTGTTTACCGTAATGATTGCTTTAACATGCTTTAACAGTCCTAATAATGTAGCCTACTAATGAATAATTTGCCTAATGGCTTTATTGCAGCATAGGCTACACAGCCAACTTGACAATAGTCATCATGGTGATGGCGTGCAAACATGATGCCACCTTGGAGTTTTTCTGCGCCTCTCTCACTCCGTGTGTTTCCAGGGGAACCCGCGGCGTTAAGGAAAGCCTTGATTAAATAACGCCCTTAACCGCCAATAGCGCCAATAGCTGGAGAGCGCTTCCCGCTCACCAGTCCGCCTGGGTAGCATATTTAGGGGCCAGGGGTCCTCCACAAGAAGTCAGGACAGGTGCGCACGGCATGGGCTCAGAATCTGGAAGCAATCGGCGTAGGCTACTGGCCGTTTACTAAAGGCACGGCACGGCACGGTACGGACACCGAAGAACAACCTGAAAGTCAGAAGTGGAAATTCATATTGGGGTTGGTGGAAAGGTTGTTTAAAAATTAAATCCACGTTATAGGCTAAAAAATTGGACCATTGTTGGTGGCTGCAAGGAAAATGAGGAGTCTGGAGAGAATTTGTGCAGAAAAGAGGACACACTGCCCCTTGAATGGTTCAGCGCAGAAGGTAAGATACATGCCTGGTATTTTCTCAAAATTGAACATCGTTGAAAAGATTCTGCCATGCACTTGAAATACACCAAAATAAACTGGACGAAGTGGCACTAGAGCTACTGGCACGCGTCAGTGCTGCCACCCACTGGCTTCAAGTGTGAAATGTATCTACTTTATCCTCCCACAAAGACTTAAGTTTTCTCTCGGCAAAAAATATATAAAGCATTGCCTTATATTTGATCTTATCGCAAACTAGAGCACCCAGTAGAGTTCACACATGTTTCTCACCCAGTGCGTTGGACCACGATTGTGATTGCGTTTGAGAGGCAGTGTAATGTTAGCTGACGTCAGGTTTGCCAGCTCACATTGTTCTGCTACTTAACCAGTCGCCCTGACCCACCTGATGCCTTCTTCGCCCTCTATGCGTAACAAAGTGGAGAAGTAATCCTCTTGGCTGGCTGGGAGGCAGTGTCTTGTTAGCTGGTGGGTTCATGTATGCCAGCTTACATGCTTCTGCCCTTCAACTGTCCATGCAAACGACCCTCTTGTGGAAAAAATAGAGCCTATTCAACTTTCACCAATTCTAAACGTTTTTGTTTTTTTAAAGTAAAAGGATTTCTCTAGGATAACTAAAGTCATTGACTGAACTGAAGGGGACTGTACACCGCTCTGAAATAAACTGAAATAATGATATGTTGTAATTTAATGTAGCCTATTCCATATAAAAGATGCATATTTGTAATGATGAAAGTGAAGGATATAGGACAGGTTAGCCTATCAGCATTATTGTCCTTGCAAGATGGCTACCCCTCCCTGCTCCTCCTTAATTGAAACAATGGTTAACTTAAAGGTAGGCTATACATGCTTCCCTTCAAGACAGTGTTACACAAACGATCTTACGGTATGTGTAAAGTTATGTTTTAAACATTAGCTGGGGCGGAGGTTTGTGGTTCTGTGGGTGCTTTAATGTGGCGCTATAATAGATAGTGTATCTTTAAAAGCATCTATTGTTCTGTGTCGTGATGAGGCAGTGCTGTGTTAGCTGGCTGCTAAATGCTCAGCAGCTGCACATACTTCCATATCAAGGCATCTGAGCTCAGCTGACGTTAGTTGACAGGGCAACTGTGATCTCGTTCAACAGAGATGGTCAACATTTAAATAAAAAAATCCCTGGTTCATTAACAGGCACCGTTAATATTTCACAAAATGTTTCTTTAATTGCTGGTTGTTCAACGTGTATGAAGGTTCAATCTCTTCTGTCGGGCTAAAATAAAACAAATAACCTCACATAACCACACAGTTAAATGTAAACAGTGGTTGTAAGATATGATTGTAACAAATGAGTGGAGAATTTGACTGAACGATCCCTCACAATTGCTGGTCCTTATTATTAGGATGGTCATCCTGTTGACAGTGGTCCACATTACACTGTGACCGACCCCATAATCCATAAATGAGTCCATAATCCATAAACATTAACACCATCCCATCAGGTATTCCCCCACACACACACCAGGAATTTATCTGAGGTGTCTTCGACCACTTCTTGGCGTCAGATCTAGTGATCTTCTTCTTCGCAGAAACGCAGACAGAGATGTTTCCAGTCTGCATTAATACTCAGACACCCGTCAGAGTTCCCCTCTTTTCTTTATAATAATATCTCGTACCAGCGCCGCGGCCTCTTGACGGACGCTGTCCATGGGCTCTTCGGCTCGCCAGAACCGAACCACTTTCCCCTCTGGGTTCACTAAAAACTTCCAGAAGTTCCACTTTGGAGTTTTCTGGACAGAATCTGCAAAATAATAGGTTGCCATATAGTTAGAACGGATGTGTGCACCCTGTTCTCTGCCCCTCAGCCTTAGGCAAAACTATGGGGTTCTGAGGGCGCTATAACGCAATGGAGGCGTGCAGGCTACCTTTTAGGATATGGTTTTCTATACACTCTCTACAGACCTGTGAGAAATTTGAAGGCAGGTTCAGCTTCAGATCCCATTATTTTGATTTTGCTGAAGAAGGGGAAGGTGACGCCATATGTGGATTTTGCGAATACTTCGCATTCTCGGCTGGTGCCTCGTTCGGTGTCCCCAAACTGGCCACAGGGAAACGCAAGAACATTGAAATGGGACGTCCCCAACTCTCGGTGGAGCTCTTGCAGCGAACGGTAGTTCATCTCTGACTGTTCACTGTGACTCGCCACGTTTACAACTAAAGACGCCTGTGCAGAAGAAAAATAACGTAGTGAAACTTTGACATTCTTCAGACTATAGACATAAAAAATGTAACTGATTTGCTAAATTGCGTAAATAGGCGACCTACTAAAGAAAATTGTTGACGCAGACTTACTTTTCCACGGTACCTCTCCAAGGAAACGGTTCTCCCTTTTGCATCTTTGACCTCAAAAGAATAAAAATCCTTTGGTTTCCTAGGCTTTACCAGTTGGGTTTGCAGAAGGAATAAACAACCCACGCCAACTGTCATACTGAAAAGAACCGTGAACCTTTTTACTTTTTGGTTTGAGGACTTCGTAGGGTAGCCCCCTAAGGCCTCCATCTTGGAGGGGCGAGAAGGAAACCTGGGGACGGGACTCAACAGAGTCCTGGGCGGATCAGAGGAGTAGACAATAGAGGGGGGGTACTGCTTGGGATCAAATTTCACAACCGACAGTCAACGAAATAAACGTGAATGGTTCAAAGTGTTTTCAATGTAGATTTCCACTAATATTCATTTATTGTATATTTTAGGGGCATTTCAACGACCGTCACATATCTTACAAACGCTTTAGGAGAAGAATTGTGCAAAGGCAAAACAACGAGTGCCCCGTTGAGAGTACTCCCTTGGCCACTGGGCGGCAGTATCCGCATTGTCTTGAGTTTGATACCGTCCGTCAGAGATTGGCGTTGGATTCCCCACCAAGAGACCAAACGTCACAACCTACTGTGGAAATCGAGGGAAGTTTTCAAGGTATTTTATAGAAAAAGACAGAAATATATTTTTGTGCCAACTGTGATCAGAACATCCTCCTCAACTTACACACACACATACACAATCTATGCAAGGAGGTTAAATTGATACTCACCTTTACCTTCCTATGTGATTTAAATATCAAAACTAGCAATATAGTTATAATGAAGTTATGATGACTGGCATGACCTCACAGCAGACACTAGGCCATACCAGTCAAGTTTAGTGATGTTCTCTATTTCTTTTCCTATATTTGGTAAATCCTGTATTCATTTTGACAAGGCACAAACGATGACATTAACAACCTCTCCGCAATGACAGCCTTTCCGGCATCACCAGAAACAGCAGGGGCATTTCACCACGACCCCGTCACAACAGAGGACACGCCAGGTGGCAGGCCTAAACCAAGGAATGCCCTTGAGCAGGTTGGTAATGGTGATCTAATGGGTTAGAGTGGTAATGTGCTCCACACATTGAAACACAAAACAAAGACCACCACCACTGTTATTAAAATGAATTATTATCAGTAGTGATATGAAGGCGGTGAGATTAGATTAGTCAGTGGACACAGTTAGGGCAAAGAGGCCAGTGACAGAAAAGTATTATATTTATTATATTTTATGACGAATGCATGGTTTGACTTGACAAATAGCCTTTTAGTGTGTGTACAGTGGTCACTGCTTATTTCGAAACATTTACTAATAATTTATATATGGTTCCGTATGACACTGTATACCTTATTTTTGGGACTCACCCCTAAATAATGATCAACATGAATATAAGAAATAGTTGAGGTATGTTGTGTTGCAGGACTGGGTATGGACAGTTTCAGGACACAGACATGGAAACTGTGGTACAGTATGAAATACACACACACACACCTACATACAACAAGTAATAATACGCACAATGTGTTTACTACTACTATCTACTATTATTATTATTTAATTATTACTATTGCTTGTGCTTTTATGCTTGTATGTGTGTTTGTATGTCTGTGTGCTTATGACAGATACCAGGATGTAGGGTGAATTACATCAGAGTAGTTTATCAATGGCGACAAGGAAGAAATGAAGAAGAAATAAATTCAAATGTTTACTGTTTACTAGCTGTCTCGTTCTCTGACCGTCCACATGCATAGAAAAGGATGATAGTACATTGGCGGAGAAACAGCAAAGCAATGGTTTGGTTATGCAGTGAGGGACGTCACACCCCAATGGTCCCGTCAGAAGTAATCAATGAAAATCACCATCAAGTAGTCATCAACTAGTCCTTGACATTACAGTGACATATTAACACAATGTACTGTATGCAATATGATATCTGTGGGGGGGGTTTATATCGCAGGCTTGCAAGATAATGCGAGCGGTGAGCTGAAGCCATTCGCTGTTCTGAACGCAACGCTCAGACATCCCCGGTGCCAGGCAGAGTTGGCTGCACCAGAACTGCTGAATGACTACTGTAAGATAACAATATGGCAATGATAGCAGTATGTGACCGTGTTTGCATTGTAACAGCACAGACAATCAGGGCGTGAAAGACAATATTAGCATGCAGGCCTGATATATGTGATTGTGCGTTATGATATTGCTATAGTCCCAAAGAGAGATACAGTAGCTCACTCGTGTTATCAGAGAACCAGTATTACGTTTGTATCTTGGTGCATAGGGTGGGGCCTATTTCCATCTAATGCAGGTGACAATAGAACAATAAACGTCATACATTTATACACTAAGAGTTGATACAGTTTACAGGAAAAGACTCTGTCTTGCCTTAAGGTAGACCTATTGGCCGCTACTGTGAGACTGTAGCCACTGTAGCCACTGCAGTCCGTTTCTCACTTATCACGGCTTTCTGTGCAGACGCTAATCTTCTCGACTGCAGTTGCGATGGCATGGTCGCACTGGGCCTGGGCTCCTCGGTTTACCTTTGGGACTCAGAGACACACTCTCTGGAGGGGCACCTTCACCCAAGGCCGCCGTCGCACACCCCGGCACACCCAGGCCCGGCATGGCACCGTCAGAAGGCCATCTCATCTGTGTGCTTTAGTGGCGACGGCAGAATGCTCAGTGTTGGAACCAGGAAAGGGGAGATACAGGTAGGGGGGTGAGGGCCTGGTTGGAGTTGGCACTGCTAAACGGATACGTTGTTTTGACTTTTAGTTCACGGCTCAGCCCATGTTCCTCTGAGAAATTCTACAGCAACGGTCTGTGGTTCGTTTGTGTGACAAACGTCTTTGTCTTTGAGTTGTCAGCTGTGGGATGTGGAGAGGAAGTGTAAAGTGAGGTCTCTTCTGACGAATCTGTCTTGGGTGGGCTCTCTTTCCTGGAAGCAGCACTTACTGAGCAGGTACTCTGTGTGTGTGCGTGCGTGCGTGCGTGCGTGCGTGCGTGCAGTGTAGTTCCTTTTATAAAAATGCATGTTTAAAATAATACAAAAATAAAACATGGAGAGACATAAGGTATACTATTAAAACATTAAGTGTGATCTGTTTAATGGCCCTACACATTATTGTCTTAGTATTTACAAGTGTATATATACTATTGGGATGGTGTTAATATATATATCTATTAATTATAATTAATAATTAATAGATTTTAGATTTATTATTACTGACCATTTCGATTGTGCAAGCTCCGCCTCCACGATTTGATGACGATCAGTCTGCGAACTCTCCTATTCAAAACCGCTCTAAACCCATACGTGAGCGATCGCCCAATCAGAGTCCAGGTGGGACATTCAGTTGGCGCCAACAGCGATTAAGTGACATCCCCAGCTGGTTCTTGTTCTGATTGGCTGAAGGCGGTCCAATCGCCTGCTAATAACTTTGACAAGTGATGATCTGGTCTCGGAAGGTCGAGCCCGAGAGTTGGCCTACCCTTAAGCACCCTTGAGCAAGATGCCTTACCCCTCCCTGCTCCTTGTAATGCTTGTAACAGTTTGGATGAAAGCGTCAGCTGAATGACCTGATTCTGGAGCTGATTGTGGACCAATCAGAATCGTCTTACTAGTAGTGACCTCATCCCTCTGTTACGCGACACGGCAGTGGCTCTGCTCTGGGACGCATCCATCACCATGACCCGCGGGCTCCCACGCCTCTGGTGGGCGTGGCCGTCCAGCAGGGAGGCGTCTGCAGCCTGCAGTGGTCCCCGGGAGGGGACCGGCTGGCCAGCGGCTCCACAGACGGCATCCTCAACGTATGGAACAGTGACGTTGCACGGTGCACCGGGGCACAGGCACCTCTCGCCACGCTGAGGCAACCTAGCGCTGTTAAGGTCAGTTAAGATCAGTAGAGCCTTGTTACCAAGTGTACTTTGCGCGTTTACACGTTTCTTATTCGTTAACGGCCCAAACGTTGCTTATGTTGTGGACCTGTGGGCAAAGAAACATAGAAAAATTGAAATATGATCTTAAATGGGTTTTAAAAAGACGTACAATCACGAGACAGAGACTCGCGGCGTTTCGTGGGCACAGAATGAGCTCCTCTGGTCTCCCCAGCATGGGTCGCAGGTAGCAGACAGCTACACGTGTACCCATAACCGGACCAAGGGGGAAACGCTCCAAGTTACTATAGTCAGAGTTTACACCAGGTGGGTACGCTGTGTGTGTGTGTGTGTGTGTGTGTGTGTGTGTGTGTGTGTGTGTGTGTGTGCAGGCCATGGGATGGTGTCCATGGCAGAGGCAGCTGATTGCTACCGGGGGCGGGTGGAAAGACGGAGAGCTGAGGATATGGGACACGCAGTCAGAGGTCTGCGTCAGCTCGGCCCACACAAACTCACAGGTCGGGGACGTCTTTTTTACACATCCACTGTTCTAATGCAATGTGAGGAATCATTCAGACAGACCCTATGGGTACGTTATGAAAGGGCTGTGAGTGCTATATATACATACATACAGTATATATATATATATATATATATATATATATATATATATATATATATATATATATA
>JAOEHI010053427.1:0-15234 GCA_025447815.1 Percopsis transmontana | reverse complement strand
GGCACCATGTAATTGTTGACAAATGTACTAATTGTAAGTCGCTTTGGATAAAAGCATCTGCTAAATGCTGTAAATGTAACACTTACTGTCGTAAGAGTCATCTTTTCAATAGTTTCTTCAAGGTACACTTCTTGATGCTTCCTCAGATTCACATATTTATACCCAGGTCACTGTTTATGATTTAAACACAATCATCCACAAAAGATGTGGGAGGTCCATTCACTTGAGTTTCAAACCAAAACAACAAGGTTTTCCAAACACAAATTCAGAGGTGTCCTACAAATATAATTTGTGGGACACTCCTCCAATAATAGTTTTAACAACACAAGCATGAAACCTCGAGAAACGCCTTGTAACCCCATATTAAGGGCAGGATAGTCTAGTGGTCTAGGGCAGGATAGTCAACTGGAAGGTTGTGGGTTTGAGCCCCAGAATTGGCCTACCTGTAAGCATCCTTGAGCAAGATGCCTAACCCCTATCTGCTCCATGTAATAGCATGTAATTGTAAGTCGCTTTGGATAAAAGCGTCTGCTAAATGACCTAATTGTAATTGTACATATTATGACCTCTCCCCTGCACATGCTGATCACACGGACTCGTCCGGTACCAATTCCTCCTCCAGGACTGTGACGCTGGCCCAGCCCACTGACAGCGGTCAGCTGATCGCTTCTGCGGTTATAAAGCTGTTCCATGCGATGCAGCTGCGGGCGCAGGACGTGAGAGGGGTGGGCATCCAGGTGCAGCAGCTGGAAGGCGGTCTCGGCACCCCCTACGGCCTCGCGGGCTCCCGGACGCGCTCCATTAAAGACATGCTCCTAGGCCAGGTTGCCGCTGCCCAGGCGAACAGTACAGGTGTGGAGGCATGTCTGGAGCGACTGGGAGGGTGTGACTGGACAGTGCTGGCTTGAATGTCTCTAATAAGATAGGCTACTGAATCGGATGTGATTGTACGTTGCTCTGGAAAACATTGGAGCGTAACAACGGAAACATGTCTTTTTAAGTAATACACGTACTGTATATTATAGTGTTTAGTGATTCTACACGGGATGTTCATTATTATCCATTTAACCGCCATTTAACCTTTAATACTATCAGTTAAACAGTTGATGTGACGAAGTGTGAATCCTCATGTTCTGTTGTTTATCCTGCTATTTGCACATGTAAAAATAAATACAACATAAGAACATTTGTATTATTTTTAATAGGTCACCGACACTTGTCCATTCTAAATGGTAACATTTTAATCTTGTTTAGATGCGTTTAATTATTGATCTGTGACTGTGAGTAATTATTGCTTTCCATCACAGAACCAAGCTCGCGCTCCTCTCCGCACCCTGTGTCTCCTGCTGAGCCTGTCGCAGGGACGAGCAAAGAGCAACCGCCAGTGTCCGTGCAAACCCCAAACCGTGCACGTCTCGACTGCAGCATCGAAGTTCCCTCCCCATCCCAAGTAAGAACCTTACGTGTAGAAAGTAGAACTTTTAAAGAGGTGCCTGGTCTCCACGGTGTATATTTAAGTCGGGGCTGAACGGACGGCAGTCTTGTGTTGAACATCAGCAGGAAGTCTGGCCAGACAAGCAGTGTGCAGTGGAGTTTCTGCTCATGGAGGTGGAGAGGAAGGGATTCCCAGTGAAATACCTGGTTAAGGCAGTCCTAAGGCCTCATTTACTAGAGATTACTAGTGTTTGTGATTAACGGCCAGAAAAGGGGTACAGTGAAGACAGAACAGTTAACACCAATTGGGAAACGGGTGGAAATACAGAATATCTTTGGTCCTATAAGTGTTGCACGGTATACCGATACTAGAAAGGTATCGCGATACCCTGCCGTTAAAAAGTTACAGTACCCCATTTTATTAATATCAGTACTTTAAGAATGATAGTGTTTTAATAAGAGCTGTATTTCCTGTGTGTGTATGTGCAGCGCTCGGCTTATTTTTGTCAATAATTATTTCTATTACTAGAAAAGGCACTCAGTAGAGCGCAGACCTACACCAAGGAGGTGTATTTATATCTGGTTGCAAATATAAAGTTAACTATCAAACAAATCACAAACTCAAGTGCAGGCGACATCAAATTACTGCATACCATGTAAGAACTTTCATAACACTAAGTTATGACTACAATAATCCAATTATTAATGCTATCAAATGTTAAAGATTGTGTTTTGACTGAAAATGTTGTCTAGGTTTGAAATAAAGCACAATAACATTTGAGTGTTTCCCCTTTTTAAGTATAGAAATTCATGAGTATCAAAACAAAATTTTGTGACACTAGGTCATATTGTTGAATATTGTAGCCAATATTTACAAAAATACCCCTGTTGTGTCCTTGACCTGCCACAACATTTCCCTCCAGGCAGACTGTCCCCTTGAGCATGATGTTTAACCCCTACTTACTCCTTAATACTTGTAATTTTACTTAAATCACTTTGGATGTTGCTAAATCACCTAATTAAATGAACGCTAGGTCACGGTGACACTGACCGAGGATGTGTCCTCATCATTAACAGGTAGATCGCTCAGTACTGGAGGCCTTGCCCACAGAGCTGCGTGAACAAGTGGAGCAGTCATGGACCCATCGGGCAGGGAGACCCAACAGCGCCCCGAAGCGCTCCATCAGTCCCAAGCGTCCGGCCACTCCCCCTTCCCCGCCGTCCTCGCCTCACCCTGCTCGTGCAGCCTCCCCCCGTCCTGACCCATCTGCTCCCAGCGTAGGCACCCTGGTTATTCAGATTCCCAACCCGCCAGGTCAAACGGGTTCAACAGGCATCGTACTGGAATTGCCTGACTTCTCCCAGGTACTGCGAAGCGTGCACAAATGTATGTTTTCCTAGTTTCGTCCAGATTAAGACAAATGGCATCTGATTTATTTGAATGTAGTGTTAAAGGTACACTTAATGGTGTGCCCTGTATTGGCCCTTGTGGTTGAAACTTGCGTTAAAAAAAACATTGTTTTAATTTGAAACTATGACAGTGCATGCCCCTCCCCCACCCGAGTGCTGAGTGGCTCACATTCCTCTCTACTCCTCCACTGTAGGCTCATACGTTCTCTGTGCCTACCACCACAGCCATTCACTTCCATTGTTTCAAAATATATAACAATGAACTTGGGGAAGAAATGTGTGGTGCTGGGTGATATTATAATGCACTCAAAGTGTAATATTTGAATCATTGGGAATTGTTTATTTCATAGTCCCTAACTAGGTCTTTTCTAGTTGCTCAACATTTGGCTTGGATTACTGTGGCTCTCTTGTTGCTTTTTACAAAGACATGACTGTCTTTGAATTTATGTGCTAAACGTTTGCCTATTGACATCAGAGACACGCCCTAAATATGGGATGCTTGCAAACCATAAGCACTGAAGGATTTTAAAATGTAAAATGATTCTATTGCTATATTAAGGATATTTTGATCCAGGAAAGATTTCTGTTTATACTTTACTTACATGGCGTCTCTGGCTATAGGTCGACCCAGATGTGTTTGCTGCCCTGCCCAAAGAGCTCCAGGAGGAGCTTCGCTCTGCCTACAGCCACAGGCACAATGTCCAGCCCCAGGGGCACATCTGTGAGTTCCAAAACCAAGGGTTTATGCAACAATAAAAATGTATACAATTTCAGATATTCGTTACAAACTGAAATCCCTCTATGCAGTGGAGCAGAAGAATCCCCTTTTGCAGCTGAAACAGTCAAGTGTGGGACTTTCTATTGGCCGGGTGAAGCGGCGCTACAAGAGGAAGAATACTGTTAGTCCAGCTAAGAAAGGCCCCTCCCCTCTGAAAAAACGTCTCCCAGTCAACAGTCCAGTCAAAGCCCTGCCAGCCTCCATAAAGTCCAGGGAGGCAGTCAGTGTTCTGAAGGTAAGTCTTAACTGCACTTTGATACCCAGAATTCAACTGTTTGAACCTTGACCAATCTGACACTTACGCTCTCATATGTGCTATCTTCTCAGGCAGAGAATAATCCCTCAACATCATCTATAAAACAGGACATCCCAGAGAATCTGACTAAATTCATCCCCCGCCCTGCTCCTACACTGGCTGGTGCCTGTGACCTTACAGATATCAGAACACTGCTCCGGGAATGGGTCACCTCCATATCGGGTAAACGGCAAGAGCAGCTCTGCCAAATGGCAAATGCTCTTGCAAATGGGATGCATTTGTAGTTTATTTACCGTTTATACAACAACTTGTGGTTTCCCCAAAATGTATAGCATAGATGCATTAGCTGAATATGTTAATTATTTACTAGACATTGTTGGTCACTGTTTTAAAAAGGCAAAGCAGGATTATACATTCATCGACCACATCATTAGGTACACCTTGCTAGTACCGGATTGGACCCCCTTTTGCCTTCAGAACTGCCTTATTTCTTCGTGCCATAGATTCAACAAGGTGCCCGGACACATTCCTCAAAGATTTTGGTCCATATTGACAGTATAGCATCACGCAGTTGCTGCAGGTTTGTCAGCTGCACATCCATGATGCGAATCTCCTGTTCCACCACATCCCAAAGGTACTCTATTGGATTGAGAATTGGTGACTGTGGAGGCCATTTAAGTACATTGAGATGATGTGAGCTTTGTGGCATGGCGCGTTATCCTGCTGGAAGTAGCCATTAGAAGATGGGTACACTGGTCATAAAGGGATGGACATGGTCAGCAACAATACTCAGGTAGGCTGTGACGTTGAAACGATACTCAACTGGTACTAAGAGGCCCAAAGTGTGCCACGAAAATATCCCCCATACCCCTACACTACCAGCCTGAACCGTTGATACAAGGCAGGATGGATCCATGCTGTCATGTTGTTTACGCCAAATTCTGACCCTGCCATCCCCATTCCGATGCTTTGGTTTGAACTTCAGCAGATCGTCTTGACCATGTCTACATGCCTAAATGTGTTGAGTTGCTGCCACGTGACTGGCTGATTAGATATTTGCTTTAATGAGCAGTTGAAAAGGTGTATCTAATGAAGTAGCCGGTGAGTGTAAACCGGGATGGCGTTAGAAACTCTTGGGCTGCGATGAATGAAACAATTCATGTGACTGGGGAAGAATTAATGATGCCATTAACTGTTTTCCTGTGTAATCTCGCTTCCTCTCAGAACCCATGGAGGAGGATGTTCTTCAGGTGGTGAAGTACTGCACTGATCTGATAGAGGACAAAGACCTTGAGAAGCTAGACTTGATCATAAAGTACATGAAACGGTAAGTTCGGTCCAGAGCCAGTCTCTAGAAAAATGCCAACATCTCACTCCTTAAGAGCATATACCATGTCCTGTCCTGGTCTGGTTTAATTGTCTTTTCTGTCATTGCAGGCTCATGCAGCAGTCAGTGGAGTCCGTATGGAGCATGGCTTTTGACTTCATTCTTGACAATGTGCAGCTGGTCGTGCAGCAAGCGTATGGCAGCACCCTGAAGATGGCATAACGGGAAGGCTCCCATAAAAAATCCCCTTCTGACAGTACAGCACCACTTTGTTTTGCTACTGTTCACCTGAGGGAAGTTACCGCCACCAAATCTCATTTTCAAGACTCAGTTGTGCTGCTTGAGATTTGATGGAAATAACAAAACTGCATAACTATCTAAAAAGAAAAATGCAGTATAAAATGTGATGTTTTTAAAATAGAGAAAGGTTAATATCTAATTATCATAATTTACTGTACCTTATCAGTGGGTGCAAATAATGCATACTAGGAAGGGCTGGAACCTTCCTTCTATACTGTATATGTCACATTCGTCAAAAAGAATACAAACCTTGAACTCCAAGTGAAAACTAAGTGAGAATCAGCTCAACTTCTGTACATATGGACATGCAAACATACATTCAACCAATCACCAATTTCGTAGTCGGGTCTTCAAACGTTAACTAACACGGCTTTGTGCCACTTCTCATACAACAGAATTGAGGAAAAATGACTGTTATTCATCATGGCTCCTTTTCTTCATAATACTGGCCTATGAGGTATCTACCACTGCCATATCACCAAAACCCAGAAAATATACTGTTTGCTTAATAACTCCACTAAATCCTGTGCAAAAGTGCCAAAAGTTGTAAATAATGTTTTTAAAATTATTGTTCAAAGTTTAAAACAAAAGTGTATATAGAGGGGTTTCCTCTAGTATTGTTTACAAGTGGGGTATTCTTAGTAATCTTCTGAATCATAAATTGTAAATCTTTTCACTTTTTAATGGTTGATAAGCGAGCAAACTGCTAGCCAAAGCACTTGTGTATCCACGATGGTAGCTCATCTCTCATTAGCACTCTGATTTGATTGGAGGGTTTATGGCAATCAATGTGGCCTATGCATTTTGTGATCTTTAAGATTCCTCCTTACAAGGCCTTTAACATTTCATGAAATGTTTTGTATTTAGTATGACTCTCGATACCCAACTTTCTTTTGCACCTTTGTACCCGCTTCAGACATCAGTGTGAAAATAGGGCTAAATTTACTAGAATATATCATTTTTAACTGGGATATCTTGTATTCTATTCCTCTGTAGACTGAAGCATACCAGTTACCAGTATGCCATTTGGACAACATTTGCATTGTCTTTACTATAATGTATAATAGTTACAAAGCTAAAGAAGCAGCATAGAGCAAGAGCAAAATTACGCTTTGCTTTAACCTCAGCGTCATGAAACTCATGACGTTTTAACTTTAATTTTGTCTGTGTGAGCAGTTGTCATTAATGGTCCATCAGTGTATTGCATTTTTGAAGAAAAAGGAATGTAAACCATAAGTTTTATTTTAAGAGCTTGCTTCTGCCCTCTTGCCATATCTTTTCAAAAGGGAATGGCCAGGAGTTATAATTGGTCAGTCTGTCTTCTCACAACTGATCTGTGCCTGAAGACCTGAAGCTGTGACATCATTTGTATGTTTTCTAAAACTTGATAATAAACTTTAAACTCTGCTGTAACTGTTGACAATCAGTGTCACTGTTGTCACACAATGTAGCGGTTTGAGCAGTTAATTATGAAGGGAGGTGGGCGCAAAAGCTAATCACGTGAGACTGACGTCAGACACGCGCCTTCAATGACACCGAAACATTACGCAGACTGGACGTTGCTGTTTGCAGACCGGTGTTTTATTGGTAAGCATCTTAAACGTTACCTAACCGAAGACGCCGCTATATGTGGCGTGATTATGTATTCAATATCAGCTTATTTTGTTTCACTTTATCAGCCAATAGCAATTTGCCTATCTATAATTGTGCGTGCAGTAACCATTGACTAGGCTAACGCTAGTTAGCTAGCTAGAGCAAGGTTTTGGATTCGCCACTGCCAGTTGGATTTATCTAAGTCACTGGCTGTATCTTTTTCAAAAGTGAACGTCTCTATGAAGTTATCTAGTTCTAATAGTGGTAGATGCTCGCAGTAGGTTAATGTTGGTCATCTATACTGCCATACGACGCTGCTCATGCTAACAATGGGCATTGCAATGGGAAAACAAGGTGTGTTCTGTTGTTGCTATGGCCTCACTTGACTAGCTTATGGTTCTAGCTAGTGTCACATTACTGTCATTGCAACAACACAGCACGCAGAAGGTTTGGCATTCATTACATTAAATGACGTACAACTGCATTGTCCACCATGGTGGAAATATTTCTTTGGCCACATCAAAACACAACAAACACGCATTTGAAATTATTTGAAAATCAACATACCCTTTTTATAAATTTATATTTCGTTTAACTTGTATAAGTCAACTAATGAAACTGGTGTTGATGTAGGTTTTTGATAAGATTTGAACTATTAAAAAAAACAAAAACAATGGCACTATAAACATGCATGTTAGTCTTTGTTCATTCTGGCTTTTAAGATTGTTCTGTAGAAATCCGATTATACATCACCTATGATTATGGAATTTTCTTACAAGCACCGTTCTATGCAACGATTCTATTCTTTCCTCACAGGCTAACTGAGTAACGGAGAATTCATAACCATGGCTAATCAGGCGGTGGGCGCAGTCCTAGCAAAGGTTTTAGAGCACTCAGCCAAGATGATGGAGGAGCAAGTTGATGCACAGCTCAACCAGCTGGATCAGATGGATGAAGGGGAATTAGAAAGGCTAAAGGAAAAGAGACTGGAGGCACTGAAAAAAGCCCAAAAACAGAAGCAGGTACATGACACACACATACTCCCATCATAATTAGTATGTAGTGCACTATTATTATTATTACTACTACTTCATAGCACTAATCCCACTGACAATCCTTATTCTATCCTCCCTTTTTTTTAAATAAATAAAAAATCCTTCCTTCTACTCTTCTAGATAAGCACTAAGAATGTTAAGCACTTTGTAGTCAGCAATTATTGACTGTTTAAAGAGTAATAACTTTAGATTATTGTAAATATTAATTGTTTTGAGGAGCGAATTATACACTTTCCAGTAATGTGCAAATTCATAGGTGAAGTAATTTAGGCTACAAATTGAAAGTCGCTTTGGATAAAAGCGTCTGCTAAATGCTTAAATGTAAATGTATTACTATTTGAGATGTAGTGCTATATAACTCAAAGTCCTTACTTTTTAAGGAGTGGTTGTCTAAAGGCCATGGAGAATACAGAGAAATACCTAGCGAGAGAGACTTTTTTGGGGAGGTGAAGGAAAGCAAGAAAGTGGTGTGCCATTTCTACAGAGACTCCACCTTCAGGTAAGCAAAATAAAATCTATATAAGGCCAAACAGATCTGTTTCCTGGATTGTTTTACGTAACTACCAATGAGCGAGCCTTGCTTAATTTGTGTCGTCATTTGTGTCTGTAAATGGTCAGATTTAATGAGGTTTGTCATTTCATCTGCCTATCCCTTCATGCAGATGTAAGATTATTGACAAGCACTTAGCCACTCTGGCAAAGAAGCACGTTGAGACCAAATTCCTCAAGCTGAATGTGGAGAAAGCACCATTTTTGGCAGAGAGGCTGCGGATCAAAGTCATTCCAACCCTGGCCCTGCTGATCGACGGTAAAACTAAGGACTACGTAGTTGGCTTCACTGATCTGGGAAACACAGATGAGTTTCCTACAGAGATGTTGGAATGGAGACTTGGCTGCGCAGATGTAATTAACTACAGGTGAGGCATTTCCATTATAAAGATACCTCTGTATAGAACAGTTTGATTCTGTTGTTTTAACAGCACCATTTTCTCTTCTTTCTAGTGGTAACATAATGGAGCCCCCAACACACTCTCAGAAACCAGGCTCAAAGTTCACAAAAGTAGAGAAAAAGACTATCAGAGGACGAGGCTATGACTCCGATTCTGATGATGATTGAAAATCATTGTTTTCAAATGTGATGTATCGCTTGCTTGTGGGCATCCCTCCTTATATGTATTCCATGGTCCATCTTCCCCATGTCAATAAATACTGCTCGTCTTCCATTTTGTTTATTACAAACGTAACCTTTTTTGGCCAAATATGGCCTGATGTAAGGTTTGTCAGGCATTATTTAATACACTTATCTGATTTTGTTATTCACAACAGTACATTTGAACCCTTCCATAAATTCTGTTGAAGTACCCAAACTGTGTTTGACGTGACACTGAGCTACTGGATTGTCATGCTTTGTTTATTCTTAATAAGCTTAACTCAGAAAATGTATCTAGTTGTAAGGCCCCATGACGCACCAATAATTTGAGTCAGTACAGACATGCGTTCAGTTCACATGAACATTTCCAGAGAAGTTTTAGAACTAATTATTTCTGTTTGCTCTGTTCTGTAGCTGTGATGGAGGATAATTGCTTTTTCAGCCATGCTGACAGATTTCCTTCTGAAATCCAACTGCTTAGTTTTTAAACTATTACTTTGAGCATGATTTTAGTTCAACGAATGTCAGAAATGTACTTTGTGTACATGTTTAAACATTAAAGCTTGCACATTAAAATGTGCATGTATGATTTATGCATACAAAAGCAGTGTAAAAACACTAATCTGTGCAACTTAATGACTTTGGCAAATCTGGTGTATTTGTATAGAAATGGGGATTAATCATTTCAATAAGCAAAGATTGTTAACAAATTGACCAGAAGCAAGGGGTCTCTACCAACCCCTACAAAAAAATTAAGTGCCAAAGACAGGTTCTATGCTGGTTTGAAACCTTCAAATCCTTTCAATCCAAGAGTTTTTGTAATTCAAGAGCTCAATAAACCAATTCATACCTGTTTGAGTTATTTCATATTTCCAGAGTAAACAAGTTAATATTTGGATGTAAATTTATTAATGACTCGGACAAATCATTGTAGAAAAGTTTCCCAATGCAATAGATTTCCTCATCTTTTGTGACTAACGTCTCTCCTGATATGACAATTGTAATGACAATCGTTTCTCATTATCTGTCTAGTTAAGGTATGAATCAGAATGTACATAGAGCTAGGATTCAATTGCCTTGGGGTCTACAGGTTTGAGGAGTCGTTGTACAATCAGCTCTCCTTTGCTGTTGATGTAGGTATCAGCCATGTCCTCCTCGGCAGGTAGCCCATAGGGTGTCTTTAGTGGCTGTATCCTGCATGAAATACATGCAAATACATTGAAGATGCTGTCAAGTCAGTAAGAGTAAACACATTCTTAATTGGTTAAATTACTTATAATCTACCAAATTGTCTTTATCATTCAGTTAATTTCACAAGATGCTTGTGAATGTTTTTCAACATTAACAAGGCTATCTAATCACTATTAATACTTCTGCAATCTTACCTCACAAGATGCTTGATAAACTTTAGCTGGCTATTGACAGATGGCGTGTTTTTATGTATTACAGGAGTATGTGCCTAGACGTGTGACAAAGAGAAGCAATCTCAAGCAGTGGGAAAACAATCATGACAGTCGTGATCATTCCTTGTAACTTTAATGTGCCTGTAATGGAAAACTGCAAAATATGGTTGATGTAAAACAACCTAATGGGTTGCAAAATCCCTTAGGTCACCAAAAGTAATCACAACTAGGAAAGTTAATTATGGACTATATAGATATGTTACTACTGTATGTCTATGTCTTTAAAAATGAAATTCTAGAATCTACAAGTCTTGGTTAGTGCAGTGTGATAATAATAGTCTCCCCAATCAGCATCATAATCAATAGAATTACCTTACTCCATGCGATAATTAATTTAAACTGACAAGCTCATCCTTCGTCCACTGCTTTTGCAGATGACAGTGGAAAACTAAAATATGTATGACTTTTTTGACTAGTTCAGTCTTCAACATAACTAAAATTTACATTATAGTGATTTGAGACAAAAGGTATGCTTGTAAGGCATGGGTCTACCAAAACTGTCATTAATATAGTCCCAATGTTCTTGACTATAAAGGGTTTTAATGTGGTGTTTCTTTGTTTCCTGTCAAAAGACGACAACCTATCTATAGATAATGTTAACATATTTGTTTTTAGGGTTTACAACACAATGAATGCCCCACCTTTTGGAGCCCAAAGTCCTTAACAGTCTTTTTCTCCCAGTATGGTCTTCTCATAACGCTTTTCACTCGTGTCACTATGTGCAGTTTATGTGGTTGTTGTGGGTCACCACCAAATTTCTCATGTTCCTTAGACCTCTCTTCAAAGATCTGTGAATAAAATAGAGAGACAGTGGACACTAGGGGGAAATGAACTGCGTTCGAGCAGTACGAAAAGTTTAGCCAAAGATTGCCCGCTTAATATTAACAATGATTTATTTTTATTTTTTTACATACCTCTTTTGGAACCCGCACTTTTGTGAATTTGCTACGAAATGGGACAAACCACTGGCAAGGCGATAGCGTGGCTTCAGTCAGTATCTGGAAACAATAATGGCACATTGAGCACAAATGTTATCCATTGAAAATATAAAAACGAGGGATGTAAGTAAATCCTTACCTTGACTAATACAGGGTTAAAACAACGACATACGATCGACATATTCCCTTTAGTTTGCGATAAATTGCAGATCAAGGACGAGTTACTTTCTTACTGCACGTAAATGCAAGGTTACGGACGCCACGCCAGTTCGCGAAATAGTAGCAGAAATTACTGGGTCCAATTTAGTTGATTCCTATAAAGCATACCAAGATTTATATTTTTACAATAATAAAAATTTGTAAGGCAATACCAATAGGAACAGAAGTTATAACTAAAGACCATAACAGACGTACTTTTCATTATCACATTTACCGCCGGAAGTGTACTTGAGTAACATTGAACATTTCTCGATCGGAATGATGTTGCTTAACGAAGTTCCTATAATTTAAACCACGCTTAATTTGACCAGGTTTATTTCATACCAAATGCATACAATATAATAAAGAATAAAACATAAATGAAATTAGGTATTTACATATATTAAATAATAAAATAGCATTCCTTTGTTTGCATTTATTAATTTCGTTTCATGGAGGAATTATTTTTGTTGGGCACCTACTTTTTAAGTAAGGAAGTATTCACAGCAGTGCAGGCTGTGCTCACACAAAATACAAGTATCACGTTAACATCTAACTACCATTGCGTGGGCGAAACAGGCAGGACCATGCGGACAGCTTTGTAATTTTGTTCAAACTCATTAAGATCATGGCTCAAAACCATTTTCCAGGGATGGAGGCATCTGCTATCTCCATTCTCAAGCGTGCAGTGGAGCTGGACAACAGCTCTCGTTTCCAAGAATCCCTCATCTGTTACCAAGAGGGCATCCAGTTGCTTATGGAGGTGTTAAAAGGTGATATAAACACACATACATTTTTCTATGGTTTTGTGAAGACAGCAAGTGCTATAAGTGTTCCTCTGTGAACAGCTGTTAAAGATGACCCGAAGAAAGTGCACTACAGAGAGAAGATAAAGGGATACATGGATAGAGCAGAGCAGATCAAAGTTCACGTAAATCAACTAAAAGAAGGTAATCTTCACCACTGTCCAGACTGCTGGTATTTGAGACTGTTGATATTTTTATCGCCTTTTTCTAATTTGGCTTTGGCTATTATTTTTTATCAGACGGAAAGTACCACGAGCAGATCAGGATAGCAGAAGATGCCACGGGCTACAGTTACGAGGCTCTCTTCAAGCCTTATATCACCACAACACTTAGAGAGATCTGGGTGGAGGACCCTTACATAAGACATATCCATCAGGTAAGTGGTAACATAGCAATCGGTCAGTTCATGAATCAGTAAGACCTACATTTATAGTTTCATACTGTTACAGAGCTTATATTTGCCTGAAATTAAATGTATGCCAGCATTGTATCTAATCTTCTTTTACTTATTAGTTGTACAACTTCCTGCGGTTCTGTGAAATGCTGCTAAAATCTTCCTGCAAAATAAAAACTATCCACCTACTCACTTCCCAAGATGAGGTAAGACATTTGACTGGATTTAGATTAGGTTATATTATTTTAGGTCCACAAATAACAGGCACTAGTACACAGTTTCTATTGTTTGACGACCATGTGTCCTTTCCCGTAGGTGAACAGTACCCAGCAGACCAGTGCTCTAGGAGAGTTGAGACAGAGCCTTCAGTCTCAAGGTGTTTCTCTAGACCTGCAGTACTCTTCCTCCATTCATGACAGGGAGATCAGGTAGGGCTGCCGCTAACATAAACGCACAAAGGCTTTCATTTGAGGCATTGGACTTCAACACAGATGATTCTATACCCCGGTTTCATTTTAGTGTGAGTTTTAAAGAGATGGTGTCTGAAGGAATAATCACTTTATTACAAACCTCCATTGTGTCTCATTTTTGCAAAAGTTGGCTTAATATATATTTCTCCCGTAATTATGGGTATTTCAATTTCACATTTCAAGCTGATCATTTTTCATGGTTATAATTATGTAACCCGCAATCATGCGATTCCAACGTTCTGCTTGATTTCTTAGGTTTGACACTGGCTGGATCATCAAGATTGGGAGGGGACTTGATTACTTTAAAAAACCTAAGGTACTACAACATGATTTTGACAAAATGTACATATATTTTGCATGTATATAGTATATATATTTTGTGAGTTTGTATGTGTGTTACCATTTTTAAATTAGCTTTAATCATAATCACAAATATGAGGTGAAAACTAATATCCGGTCCATTCTGTGTCACAGGGACGGTTTTCCATCGGATATTGTGACTATGACCTTAGACAGTGCCAGGAAACCACAGTGGACATTTTTCACACAAATCACACAAAGACACTATGAGATACACAATCCTGAACCCCCCCCCCCATGTTATTGTCTTGTTTTTTCTTCTTACAGGTGCCTTAACATAGTACCTATTTGTGTTTGCCTAAATGATAACCGCTTATCGGGTAAATTCATGGTAGCATTTTTATAATTGGTAAAATTGTATGTTTTTCCATATATTTAATAAAACGAATAAAATGTTTTAAACTTTAAACTGATCTGTTTTGCCTCACATTATTTTAATTGCATAGTTGCTTAATTTAACTAGCCTGGGAACCAGACGAATCTGAGAGATCATGTTTTATTTGCTCTGGCAGATATAGGCCTAATATGCATTTGCGAATTAGTCTGGCGACGCCAAGATGTGGTCTGTACTAGATGACCAAATCTTCTTTTGCTAGGCCCTATTTTTTTTTACAAAAAAAAAAAATCAACCTTAGGAGAGGAAGGAGTCCTAATGACGCCACCTAGTGGAACATTTAACATCCAAAAGAAAAAAGGCTTAGGGTGGTACATAGGCTAGTGCAGTGGTTCTTAACCTGGGTTCGATCGAACCCCAGGGGTTCGGTGAGTCTGTTTTAGGGGTTCGGCGGAGGATAAGACACACCCGACTCAAATGATTCGTGATGACACGCCCCCCTTGGCCATCATTGGCTGCAGGTGATCACACAACATTCACACAACAAGGGTTCGGTGAATGCGCATATGAAACTGGTGGGGTTCAGTAAATCCAACAAGGTTAAGAACCACTGGGCTAGTGTGTTGCGCTCTTACTTTTACTCAAATTTACTCACGGCAGTCACCGTGTCTTTAAAAAGAAATCCTAAGTAATAAGCATATTATTATGTTTCCTAATACAATACTAACACAGTTTTGGGTGGGTTACACTCACAGATCAGTTGTGATTATACAGATTATCGCAACAATTGCATAATGGGGCCTAATTGTTAAATAGCCTACATATAGTTGCCAAAGCAGCGGTGGCCCTAAAAAATTTTGATTGGGGGAGCAATGAGGGGTCCTGGTCATTTCTCATGAAAACCATCAAAAAATACAGGGGACACGGCAAATAACTGCATATTACTGCTACTAAACAACAAACAACAC
>JAOEHI010053426.1:0-15235 GCA_025447815.1 Percopsis transmontana | reverse complement strand
CCCCCCCCCCCCCCCCCCCCCCCCCCCCCCCCCCCCCCCCCCCCCCCCCCCCCCCCCCCCCCCCCCCGCCCCGCGCGGCGGCGGGAGAACAGTCGGAGCCTTTGAGTGCGGTAGGGGGAGAGGTAGAGAGGGCAGTCGTCTAGCACAAAGGAGGGCCATGCACTCTCTAGAGTTTCAAAGCACAACACCATCTTGTAACAACACAAAACAACTGTGTAATTAAGTGTAGTGCTGACACAAGGCTGTAGGATGAGAAAAGTGGGTCCCGGTAAATACAGTGCACATACACAATGCATGGGGCATGTGCAAGCGGGTTGGCTTTGTTCTATATCACGGCTATGATAAACGTGCAAATGTACACGTGTTATTAGGCTGCATGCTCGGGTCTTCTTCTCATTAACCATATAGTGTTCAGCCTGAGGTTATGACATCATGGTGGCAGTATTGGCTTTTTAAGCCTGACCGCACAGTGAGGAAACCGTGATGACATCGTAAAAAGGGATTCTTTCTGTCTGACTTCAGAATGCTGTAATGCTGTTTTCAGGAAACCACAAACTGTTTTACTGCCATTGTTTGACCATTGTATCCTAGACATATCGCACTGCATTGGATGGACAAGCTAGACAGCTAAACAGGCCAACAAGAATGAAATTCACATTGAGGAGCACATATCGTCATCATATAGTTTCTCTCTCGCTCTCTCTCAGACACAAACACACACACACACACACACATGCATACTGAGAAGATGATGGAGAACCAGTGGAAATCAGGAGTTCCTTTGGTTTGAAAAGATGGAAAGATGTGGCATTGGCAATGGTTTTAAACATGACTGGTCGTCCGAGCATGTGAAGGAGAGTATAAGAAAGCGAGAGAGAAAGAGAGAGGAGAGCGAAAGAGAGAGAAAGAGAGAGAGAGAGAGAGAGGCAGGGACTGGAACAGAGAAATGGGCAAAAGCAGAAAAAAGAAGGATGGAAGGATTACAAGACAAAATAAGTCTGGCTCTTGGTCAGCCAGGAGCTGCCTGGCTGCTGGGTCTTTCATCGCTTCTCCAGAGCCTTCTTTGCCTCAACCAGCATTGTTTGTGGAGAAGAAAGCTATCAGGCGATCTGCACAAGATTAGGGCTGGCAACCGTTCCCTCTCTAGCTTCCTGTTTTGGCAAAGACATTCTTTTGGTGGGTGCAAAATGCAGTTAACCCATTCACTTCAATGTGTTTTAAGATTCACATGTCTGTATAGATCTGGGGCTCTCATCCTTACCGTGTTTTATAAGCATAAATACTATACTCTGTTACAGTATACAACTACTGAAATAATAATACTTTGTAACTGTACTGCCATACTTTTTGTAGAATTGTGTTGTATTAAGGTGTTAATGTGAGGGTTAAATATGTAGCACAAACCCCTCAACTCACTCATGTATTTCACCACCCTTCATCTCCTCTACTCCCGCTCTCCCGTAATTTTAACCCTCTTTCTTCTGCTTAGATTTTCTCTCTCGTACTCTGCCTCTTAATTTTTTACCCATACATCCCCCTCTCCTTTCCCCCTCCATTTAAATTGCAAATGGAAGCGGTGCTGAGTGCCAGAAGAGCTCCTTAGTGTCATTAGAGCTGACCTGGTGGATTAAACAGAGGGGAGAGGCAATGTGGAGAAGCTACAGATCAATAACGCAGCTTATCCTCTGGGTTCCTTCACTTCACTTTAGATTTATCTCCCGCCCAACTGAAATGTCTGCCGCCCTCCACCCAACGTGACACACAACAAAGATGAACAGATTGGGGAGGGGCTGCATGGGCTCAGGTGGATGTAAATACACGCTGTTTCCATACTTTTAATGTATCTGCTTGTCCCAACATAAAATATACATTTAATGAAAGTAGGCTAAACCGAAAATGAGTAAATAGAAATTTGACCAAGGCAGTAGGTTGGCGAAGCAAGATTAACAAACTGTCACGATCGGCGCGCTCACGGCCATGCGCGCTTCGTGACTCCTTCCCCCGCAGTGCACCTGTGGAGGATTAGCTCCACAGGTGCAGGACATTAGGAATTAGTGTTTTAGTAGTATTTAGTTTCCCCAACAACCCCAGGGGTTGTTGGTCATTGTTTTAGGTTTATGCCCTGTACGTGTGTGTTCCTGCATTAAATCAACACTTACAAGCGTTTCACCTGTAATTCAGCTTGTGTGTGTTTTGCTGGCTGCGCTTACTCTCGCCCACACACACACCTTTATCACACAAACCTGCTTCCTTAAAGCTGCTGTAGGTGGGTTTTGAGAGTTGCAACGAGAGCTAGCTAAAAAAGAATGGAAGAGAGTAACATTTTGAAAATCCAACAACCCAAAAACCCACACCCTCCTCCTCTGCTCCCTCCTCCTCTTCTCCCTCCCTCTGGAGCCCATTGGTCTGCCATTGCGAAGCGCCATTGGCAAACCTGTTGTAGCTGTGTGCATGCATTCATGTGATTGACAGGCAAGGTAGATTCGCAGGACCAATCAGGGAAAAGAGGCACTGACTGGTCAGAATTCTTTCAGGCAGCGTCAAAAATCTAAATCGACTTATATAGAGGCAGGGGCTATCAACTAGAGCAGATATTCTCACAGAGCATTTCACTCACTGATAGCTAACGGATGTCTATGGCATTTATAAGAAATTACACTAAATGTATAATTCTTAAATCCTACATACAGCACCTTTAATATCACAGTGATCAGTTGGTGTATAGATTCAGAAAACTGTTCTACAAAGGTCTGAAGAAAAAAACATGCTTTCAAATTCGTATAAAAAAATACAGTACATCACAAAATATAAACAGACGTTGGCATCCAGATAGCATACATGGGGCAGAGTGGGTAGGGACCCTTGCACTGGGAACTGGAGATTGCCGGTTCAAACCTTAGGTCAGATGGGGTGCCAGCCATGGATGCCACACCCAGGGATACCACCCAGCGCCAGAAGATGGTTCCGTGTTCCTGCCTGTTCCCCCTGTGTTGCTAGTGTTGGGCGCCTGAGCAAAGCTCTTAATCCCGACTCCAGGGGAACAGAAGCATGATGCCTGGTCCTGACTGACCCCAGCCTCCTCACCCAAAGTGTGTGTGCCGTGACGTGTGCCCTACGGTAAGGAGGGAGGTGACACGAGCCAAAATTTGTCAGCCAGGTAAAAAGACTAATTTCCCCGTGAGTTGTGACAAATAAAGTCCTTCCAAAGGCCCCCATTTGATTTGACCAAGATGACATCAAAATGTTATATGTTGAATGGGCCAGGCAATTTTTTTGAGATAAAGGTTAGATTACTGGATATCAAGGGTCATACTGTTCTTCAAAGATATGTATTGCCATCTAGTGGCCAAGAATATAATGATACTATCTTGTACTATATTACTATCAGAACAACCATTTCCACAGCGTGCTGGATCACAGACATGCTATAAGGTATTGCTTGCAGGCCTAAATATGAATTAAAAACCAAATCTGGAAATATAGGTCTCCAACTTCAATGCAATCCAGTAATAGTAACTGTTACAGACCTCTACATCCATTGACCAATTTGGTACAGACAGTAGCTCACCTCTCAGGGTTGGAAGGGTTAAACGTTGACACGTACTGCAGTAACTGTAGGCTAACGCAAATTGATAACTAAACATTCCGTTCAGATACGTCAACAAGTCTATTTGCTGCTCTTCGGTCCAACTCGGGTTCTAACGTGGGGTTGGAGGCCTATTTCTCCATTATTTTCACTTGCTATTACATGCACTAATACGGGGAGCTACGCCTACTACTACGTTCATAATGCATCAACGTCAGGGCTTGTCACCTACCTACGCGGAAATGTGAAGTAGGAACCTAGTAGTAGTAATAGTTCGAAAGGTTTGTTGTGATCATGTCGAGCTCCATAAAGAGTTTTACAGTAAACTATAACCCTATAAATGAGAATAATATTTTCACAAATGGTGAATACGTTTCAGGTCTTCTTTCACTTGAACTGTCTAAGGACTGCCAAATAAATTCGCTTTTTATTAAATTCAAAGGGAAAGCAGAAGTTCTGTGGACGGAAAGGTATGGTAATACTACAGTTGTTTATCATGCCAAAAACAAATACTTCACTGTCAAGAACTTTTTCATACGCGAAAGTAAAAGCAAAGGTAAGTTTCCAACCAGGTTACACCATGCGTAACCCAAAATACAGTAAACTATCTATGGACAGTACTGTATATGTATACAGTACTGTCCATAGATAGTTTACTGTATTTTGGATCGCGCTTTTTAGAAATATGCTCCTCATGCGTGCTTTAATGTTGACGAAAAACTCTTATTTTCTTAGATGAAGACCGTCAAACACTTTTGACCGATCACAATGGAAGAATGTGTAAGTGATGGTTTGACTGGTTTAATTTCCAAACTTGTGTAGCATACTATTATTATTGTTATTGGTATTTGTTTATTTTAATGGTCGAGATAAATATATCAATTATTAAAAAAAATATTCTTATCAATGACGTATTGAACAATTGACAGCAATTTAATTAGAATTGCTAAAGAGTTAGCACATGCAAGATATTAACACTAGAGTATCAAATCTTGCATATTGCACCTTGGATGCTGTATATGACACACCCCTGAGACTGTATAAATGTATAAGAACAGTTATATGTAACACAAGCATGGCTTGTGTTACATATAACTGTTCTTATACATACTGTCTTATACATACTGTTCTTATAAACATCTGAATATGGCACTTTATGTATTTTCAAATGGTTGATGTAAACTTGGTTTAAACACTCACTGTTAAGCATCACCTATAGCAATTTCTAGTGAACTTCTCTAACATTGTACTGCACTTCTAACCCAAAAACATAACAATTGTTTGCTAAAAATATATTTCCGCAATGTCACAATGTCCACATGTTCATCTTAATTGATCATAATATTTGATTTAAGATTGTATTGTAGGACTACTCTAAAATCATGTTCTATGAGCTGTCTGGGATTGCTGATACGGTACTAAACATACAAGTTACAAAATTGAAAATAGCAAGCTATCTGTTCACAATGTTAGGGACGTTAGATATAATAACCCGTCTTGCTGCATTTCAGACAGCAACGTAGTTGCCCCAGGTCATCATGTATACCCGTTCACCTTCCAGATGCCATTCCAGTAAGTGTTTCTTATCAAGAAATGCCAACATTTATTCATGTAGACAGTTTGAATAATTACTCATTTAGGCCTATATATATATATATATATAGGCTAGTGACTAACTGTCAAAAAGGGCTTTAGTTTTTGAAATAACCCCTACCGGAGGTAGAACAAAACCTAACAATGTTTTTCTTAGGTTAAAATATTTTACTGCAAACATTGTTAAATTGATACATATTGATATACACCCCAAACATAAAAAAGGACAAAAATATAGCCTGGCCGTATGGGAGTCAAGACATATAAACTCATGTAGATTAATAAACACAAGCTCTGACAGCTTTGAAACTTAACATAATTGTGGGCAGGAAGTTGCTTTACCTT
Organism: Percopsis transmontana; assembly: GCA_025447815.1. NCBI lineage: Eukaryota > Metazoa > Chordata > Actinopteri > Percopsiformes > Percopsidae > Percopsis > Percopsis transmontana. The sequence goes on along the minus strand of JAOEHI010053426.1, from coordinate 9,711 downwards.
TAGAAAAATCCGGATGTGAATATCTTGATGTGTGTAACATATAGAGAGCTATGAACACTTGCCTAAAATAAGCGGACATACAAAAAAAGAATATCTATGCAGAATGTTCTCATTTACTTTGTAGATGCTTGGTCAGGGATTGTCATAGAAACACATATGATGGCTTGTTGTAAAGATGGGGTTGTGCTGAATCCAGGGATACGTAAAATGCTAGATATTTTTGCTACACTTTGGCTTCTCTGACTGCATTATCCAGCCGCTCAAGGGCCATTCTAACAAGGACTTACTAACAGAGACAGTTGTGTATGCAGATGGAACAGCTCGACAGTTGCTTCAAGGGAAACAGCTGGCAAGAGGAGTAAGGAGCATAAAGCTAGCCTCTGAGGCCCTGTTCAGGCTCTTCTGGAAAGCCATGCAATCATGGCTTAAAAAACAAGGCCAATGTGCAATGACTAAAGCACAAGAGCAACTCCTACAAGATGTGCAGCATGCATTTAATGGTAATGACAAGGCCACTGCTCAACAGCTCATCAGTAAGGTGAAGACTGAACTCCCTGAGATCCAGAATAGAATCCAGATGTTCACAAATGAGGGAGTTAAGCAATCAGCAACCTTTGGATACTGGTTAACGTTCCTAAATGGTGCTGTTGCTTAGCTGTTGCTAAGGATGCTTCGTTGAGAGTGTGAAGCTGACTTTCAACTTCACCTGAATTGCATGTGTGAAGTTATGCCTTGGTTCAGAGCTGCTGGAAAGGACCAATTATGCCAAGTGCATGCCAGTCTATGTTGCAGAAATGAAATCCCTTGAACATGAACAACCAGAAGCATACACATTCATGCAACAAGGGGAACTTGTTGTTCGCCGGTCTGAGGATCGAAGCTTCAACTGTGTGGCTACTGATCAGGCACTGGAGCAAACCATCAACCGAGAAGGCAAGAGTCAGGGTGGAGTTGTTATGGAAGGGAGCTTTCACAAGATGGCTGATGACAAGACATGTGACCACAGCATATGTAGATACCATGAAAGAGCTTTGTGACACTGATGCAAAGAGCCTGAGAGCACACAAGGAGCATGGAGCATCCAGAATGGACAGAGACAAGAGAGATATACAGAAGATAATGGAAGCTGTGGAGCAGAAGCAGAATCCCTTTGACCTTGATAGCGTTCCTGAGGAACTGATCAACATTGCAAGTGGTCAGGTTGCATCTGAGAAAGTTGCAAAAGAGCTCTCAAACTTCCTCCAAGATGGTGCAAATTCTTGTGTCATTGTCAAATGTGATGATACAGATGTGCTGGTTTTGCTAGTGTTATATTCAAGGACAGGGATGTTTGGATCCTCAGAAGTGTTCATACACTCTGGCCTAAAGGAAAGATTTGTTTAAGTTTGTTCAATCGATCAGAGTCTTGGAGCAGCTCTTTGTGAGTGTTTACCTGCAAGACTGAAGACCCATCTGACTGAGTTAAAGGAAATGGCCAAGTTTGGACTGTCTGGAAGCCTAGAAGAAGCTTTGCCTGTGGCAAGAATATATGCCCTCCTCCTGTATGGCCAAAAGAAAAAGGAGAATGGCCGTCCTTGCACCAACCTAGATGAGCTGAGGTACACACTAGCATCTACCACAGATTCTTCAGCGGCAAATCTACCCCCGATAGAAGATGCCTTCCAGCAACATGTATTAAGAGCCTTATACCAAACAGCAGTGTGGCGTCACAGCCACCTGGCCAAGCCTCATCTCTGGAACCCAGTTGGTAGAAGATGGAGGCTTAGACAAGATGGGTCCATTGAACCGGTCAAGTTTCAGAAGGCACCAGCACCTAAAGAAGTTCGAGACATCACTCACCTGTACGGTAAAGATGGAAACTGCAATGCAACCAGCAAATGCCAGTGTCTTTCAGTGGGCTTGACTTGCACTGAGTTTTGATCTTGCTCTTTCCCAGACTGTACAAATATGACCCACTTTGTCACTGATGATAATGCGGATGAGTGACAGGGATAGCTATCAAAAGCAGCCCATGAAAAATACCAGCCAAAAAGTTTAGCGTGAGGAGAGGACTCATTCCTCCTCAGAGTGTTTTGTTTGATGAACATGATCTGTTTGATTTGAGACAGTAATTTAATTTGTCCTGTGTGAAGTTAAGTTATTATTTTTTATTAAAAGGATAATTAAGGCCAAACTACAATCCTGTCACCTTGTCTCCTGTGTGTGCTATTGCTGAGCTGTAGCCATCGCCCTGGTGAAGTCACACGGTACAGTACATTGCTATGCAATGCAACATATTTTATTATTATATTATTTTATTTGGGACAGTTTAGATATTTAGTGATGAATGATTATACATGGTATTTACATACTTGGTATTGCTGGATTTAGCACAACCATGCAATAAATGCATCATATAGGGCAGCACGTACCCAAAGTTGTGTTTATAGGTCTCCATATGTTACACACATCACGATATTAACATCCAGTTTTTTTAATAGGTAAAGGCACTTCCTGACCACAATTAGGTCAAGTTTCAAAGCTGTCAGAGCTTGTGTTTTTAATCTACATGAGTTTATATGTCTTGACTCCCATACGGCCAGGCTATATTTTTGTTCTTTTTTAGGTTTAGGGTGTATAACAATATGTATCAATTTAACAATGTTTGCAGTAAAATATTTTAACCTAAGAATCCATTTCATATATGGGAGACCTTAGAGATGTGGAAAAACATTGTTAGGTCTTGTTCTACCCCCGGTAGGGGTATCTCAAATATTTGGGGGCATTGTCACTAGCCTAATATGTCCAGTGTTTTCTTAATGTAACATTATCTTCTATATATCATATCCTATTTAGCCTGCTATAGGATTTGCAATGGTTTTTGATATTGAGAACAAATATACAAGGAGATTAATTATTATTATTATTCATCCCCATCATTTACTTATAATATTAATATTATTATTATTAGATCTGGAAATTTCCTTGTAGCTGTTATATATTATATGTTATGAATTAGGGACCTGCCTTCATCGTTTGAGGGTTCTTCGGGTAAAGTCATCTACATTCTGGAGGCCAGATTGAGTCGATCAATGAGGATTGATAGCAAAGCCTCAATTAAGATCAACTTTGTCCCAAAAGTAGACCCCAACAGCGTTGCATGGCTAATGGTATGTGATGGCTTACAGTGGTTGTTGAAAGTATACACACATTTTCATGTTTCAATTTATTTTTTGAACTGAAATGAAAACCCATCGAATCACCTTTAATTTTAGTTACCAGCAAATTGGTGCGACTGTTTAGAAAAAGAGGAAACTTAAAGTTGCCTACGTGCTTGCATGCATGTAGGCACTCTAATATTATTATCTATTATTATTATCTTGTGCTTATCAGCAGTAAGCTGTATCGCTTTTATGATTTCTTGGAGACAATGGTGGGTTAGCTTATTTATCCTATTGAACCAATTAAGTTAATTTTACACTCAAAACCATGTATTTTCTCAATAGTAATGTGCTACTTTTGAATGGCAAATAATGCAAAAACATTCAATTTTTATTCCATTATTTAGCTGCTAGGGGCTTTACGCCTTGAGTCAAGTCCATCCCCAGGTGTGGACCAGATAGAATGTTTTTGTCTGTTATGTTATTAATGATGTTGTGTGTGTGTGTGTGTGTGTGCGCGCGGGGTGTGGGTCGTGTGTGCCTTTCAGACGCCACAGCATGACTCCAAGGATAAAAAAATGAAGGTCTTTACCTCAGGAACAGTCTGTATGGATGTTAATATCGAAAAAACTGGTTATCAGCCAAGTGAGTCTCTTGATTTAGACACTGTAATCTAATTTTTGCATACGCTGTTGTGATGAAGGCATTCCTGTTGTATATTGTAGGAGAGGGCATGAAGGTTCTGGCCGTCATTCAGAACAACTCATCCCGTGCGATCAAGCCCAAGTATTGTGTGTACAGGAAGCACAGTTTCTTTGCAAAGGGGAAGAGGAAAGTCCATACCAAAGACTTGTTGAAAGAGGTGGGAGAACCTATTCCACCCATGGCTAGGGAGACCGTCACCAGGATCCTTACAATCCCCCCTGATGTAGAGACCTCCATTCTAAACTGTGACATCCTTAAAGTAGAGCACAGACTCAGGGTAAGAAACTGACCTGGAGATTGTCAGTGTTCATACAGATGTGTGCATGCATACTTGTGTGTTGCATCTGCCAGATGCTTTCAAAGGTTGTTCCTCAAATGTCTTAGTTGCACTCCTCGATAACGCATCACCACCACAGCTCAGTGTTTCTATTTTCAACCACAGGAGCGGTATAGATAAAGTGAGAGCCTAGAAGGTTTATAGGGGGGGGGTAGAGAGGAGTGCACAAACTGCTCAGCTGTGAGAGGGAAGGAGGGAGGGAGTATTTGCTCTTGTAGTTTCAAACCAAAATGACTGTGCTTTGGTAACGCTTATTCCCACTACAAGAGGGATACTTATTCTGAGGGGGCAACTGCATGTACAGTATACAGTATATATATATATACACACACAGTATACTGTATATACAAAAAAATATGCATAACAATTGTTGCACTTTGTTGCACCACACAGGTATATCTGGATGTCAAGTATGCGTCAGATCCGGAGATCAAATTCCCTATTGTCATCCTACCAGCCTCCGAGGCACTTGCCGTGGGCCAACCACCTACTTATGAAGGCTATCCAGCATCTGGGAACCCAGACAAACCCATGTGGAATCCTCCACCCCAAAACCCAATGGCACCTTTAGCCTCTGACGCCCCTCCTCCACCCTATGGGGCATATGCCCTATATCCACCCTTGGTTGAGAAAAACTTTTAGTGGTGGAGTTGTAAAACTGTTTGAGTAGCTTCCTTACAGATATGGGATGAATGGTTTATCGTCAAATTTTACCCTTTTAATGTAAAATCATTCAATGTATGTTTGTACTGTATGCACTGTATATTTAAATACTGTAAAATAAAGTGCTTACGCTGTCTGTTATCTCTTGAGGACAATACTCTGTGATTAGGAAAGGTCTTGAGCATTATCATCTCCAAAGGTTTTTCTCTTTATGTAACATGTCAGGTGACTCTACAGGGAACTGATTTATTAGCCTATACATTCTCGGCATGGTGATTGCTGCTCCAGACCTTCAGATCCTTAAGAGAGAGGAAGGATTTTAGTTCGACAATAGTCCTGAAATGGAAAAAGTTACTTTTGACAACATAGTTAAGAAAGGAGTTCAAGGACCGCACCCAATAAACCTTTCCACTGAAGGTAGTGGAAAGAAGTGAGTTATATAGGTCTTGTGACCATGGTCATGTAAAAGTTTAACAAGCTATCTTTTCCTAATAGCCTCAGGTGACTCACCTTGATAACAGCTTTCAAATGAAATGCTTACAGTAACACCCCCCCACCGCCACACCCTTGTCTTCTTAGAAATAAGTAATTTACAAGCTACACATTATCAGTTGGAAATTATAGAAAAACACACACATACAGGACACCCAGGCGCCTGAACAATGATGTTTAGCTCTGTAGTACTGCACTATATTATATTTGTTAAGTCATTGTTGATGATAAATGCAGTTTATTTTATTTTGCACTGTAAAACAATACATTTAACCATTTCTGACTTTAGAAGTGAACTTCTCTAATGTAACTCTAACCCTAAAACTACTTTTTTCTAAAAATGTTTTTTCCGTAATGTCACAAGGTCCATGTGTTCTTCTTAATTAATCATAGTTTTTTATATATGTTTTTATTTGGTTGTAGGCCTATACTCTATAATCATGTTCTATGATTTTCAGAAACTTTAGATATGATAGGAACTTTAGATATGATAACCGGTCGTGTTGCAATTGAGACAGCAAGGTTGTCGCCCCAGGTCATCATGTCTACCTGTTCACCACCCATTCCAGTGTTGCCTGATGATGTATCTTTTGTAAAAATATATTTATGACAGTTTGAATTATTGACAGGTATTTCTGTTTTCATTCATTTTTTTTGTAAAAGAATGTCTTCATGTAACCTAATTTTATAGGCTATAATCTGATACAGGTTTTGCAATGGTTGTATTGAGTGAAAATATACAAGGAGATTCATCATTTACTTTTTTGATAATAATATTATTATTAGACCTGGAAATATCATTGAGATTTTACGTATTTAAAAGCACACACAGGACACACTGGCTTAGTGTGGCGTTCTCCCTGCCAAACGAAGGCGCACTTGTCTAAACTCTATGGTCAAAATGTTGTGATCTGTGCAGATAAAATATATTATGGCATTAAGCATCATATTGGAACCAAGAGGAGATTGTACTGTATGTATAAAATAAATGTACAGTTATAGTGTGATCGATATCGCCTTTATTGCCTTTGGACCACGTTGACATTTCTTTTAAATACGTTTGGTTGACAACAAAAGTTTCCCTAATATAATCAATCTGTGTAAATGTAATATATTTTGCTTTCTAGCTTACCTCATTTCTATTTATGGCAGCAAGTTCACACTTTGATTTGTAAAAAATTAGGGGCTTAATACTTATTTACATCATTAGCCTATAGAATATTCATTCACATTCAATAAAACAACGTTTTACATTTTGACCTTCTTCACGTGACACACTGTCCTCTACGAAATATGTTTGTTTTTTGCTCGGGCGCAGGAGAGCTGACACAAAAGAGGCGTGAGCTTAGAGCCCTCTAGCCGATAGACTGTGACCAAGGTGATCACCGTTCCTTGAGAACCACCTGCCTCCATCTTGAACTGGTCCATCCTCCAGCTAGAGTACTGGTAAAGGTGCTACTACTATCCAACAATGACCACTAACAGTTTGATTAAGAGAGAGTGAATGCCTTCTCAACATGTAAAATAGGGGTTGTAAGTTAAAAGGACACAGTTTGTAGAATATTTTTCAAGGTGTTGCTTGATGTACCAAACACCCAGAGGGAAAACGACCTATTGTTGTTCTTCCATGCAGCAATGGATCTGCCTCTGAGAAGCAGGAGGCATACTGGAATAAATACTAATACAGGCCCAACTGGCATTGGGTTACCTGGGTAAACACGACACCTGCAGCCCAGATCACATGGTCGTATGTGTTTTCCCATCCTTATCTGCATGCAGACTCATGCTCATAGATGAGAGGGCCCAATTTTGCTTTTATAGTCTATACCGTGGATTACTGGTGTCCGGTAAATTCCAAGGATTTATTCTGCACAGTTACAAACTTTCTCCAGGCTCAGCGAAGGTCAACGCTTAAGGTCATTATTGCGACGGAGTTTATCATTTGGCTATGAGTGTAAAGCACCTGGCGGTGGAATACGACAGGGTGAATGAAAGAGGGACGCTTTCTCCAGGGGATACTCTTTCTGGGAGAGTCGTAGTCGTGACCACAAAGGAAACCAAAGTACAGTGTTTTTTGGTCAAAGCCAAAGGAAAAGCGAAGGTTAAGTGGACTGAACATAATGGGCAAAAATCATTGGTTCATAGCGAAAAGAAGAAATACTTTTATTTTGAAACTATAATTCTTCAGGATAAAAAAGGAGATGGTTTGTAGAGATTTTTTTTGTCCCCAAAAATTATTCACATCACAAAAAGAGATGTTTTTAACAGGCCTTGTCTACTATTAAAACTACAATGTACCTTTTTAAGGTTCTGAAATCATTGGCCCTGGCAAAAATGAGTACGCCTTCTCTTTTGAACTTCCAAATAGGTGCGTATTACCTTCATCTGTGACACATGGTGAATTTCCATTTCACATTTCACAATTATTTGAAGCAAAATGACATGCTTTCATTAATTTGTATTTCAATTTCCCAATAGAGATATGCCTTCCTCTTATCAGGGGAAATGGGGAAATATCACATATAGTCTGCGAGCAAAGTTGACTCAGTCGATTTGGCTGATACAAAAAGCCAAGACGGAGTTTCCCTTTTTAACCAAGTCAGAGTTTCCCTTTGTCTCCAAGTCAGAAATGATTATTATCGGACTGAAGGTACAGATTTTTTGCTTGTTGTTTTGAGAGTCTGCAACATTATAACAACATATTCTAACATTTCCTCTTACATCTGGTAGGAGCCACAATATGGGACAATAATTTCATTCTATGGCTCTGGGAAGGTTACTCTTAATGTTTCCTCACACCAAATGGGTCTAAAACAAGGTAAACTGATCAAATTGAAACTCTTAGCTTTTGTTATTTTTGTTGAACAGCACATAAAAGGCCTAACCAACATACCACAACATCTTGAGTGATATTGCACTCTTTTATTTCTGCTTCCTACAGGTGAACCCATGGAGGTCAGAGCGGAAGTGCTCAACAACTCAACGCGTGCTATAACCCCAAAATTCTACCTGTGCGAGAAGCAGACCTTTGTTGCCCAGTCAAAGAGAATTGTACACATGAACAATATCCTGTTTGGGACAAGTGAATCTGTCCCACCGGCCAGCAATCGGATGGTGACCAATATACTGCATGTCCCTCCACTACTCCACCCTACCTTTTTCAACTGCTCCATGATGAAACTAGAGTACAGACTCAAGGTAATCATTAGGCAACCAGGCTTCCTTTGCCTAATGGTCAGTACTCTGTCTGCCAGTTCAGCTCTTTGTCCTCTAAGCCTGTAAGTAGCCATTAATATTCTGTATAGTATAGATTAAGTAGATTGCACTGTTATCTAGGTTGATTTGCTTGTGAATTTGTTAAATTTGCTTGCTAAGTGAAGCCATTAGCTAGCCATTGAAATCCAGTTTCAGTTGGCTTAGCTTTGAAACTAGCTTGATTAGAAGGAAGGTGGGGCCTAAAAGGTTGTCCAATATAGCGCTATTTAGCTAGCTGCTAACTGTATAGCGGCAGCAGTAGGTGCCAACGTGAGCACAAAGACAGTGGGCGCACAAAGACGAAGGGGGTCTTCCTACAGGAGTCATCCAAGGAAGGCAGCAACACAACCTGCCTGGCTAAGTATCACGCTAGTATTTGTAACTCTTCTCTCTCGTTTTCTATTATGTGTTGGTTCTATATTCCTGTGCTAACGTGCTCGCAGAGCACGCTCTCAGCCCCAACTTCTCTCTCGTTTTCTATTATGTGTTGGTTCTATATTCCTGTGCTAACGTGCTCGCAGAGCACGCTCTCAGAGCACGCTCTCAGCCCCCACTAAGAAATCCATCCAACCTGCTATACGCACCCCGATCAGCGGCTGCTGCTTTAGTCGTGGCTCGAGGACTATGGAACTGCCAGTCCGTGGTCAAGAAAACCGAGACCATTTCTGCCTACGCCTCGTTTGAGGCTCTGCACTTCCTCGCCTTGACGGATATGAAACCTGGATATCACCGACCAACACGGCAACCCCAGCGGCTCTTTCTTCAGCATACAGCATACTCGGGACTGCTCATCTCTCCCAAGTGGACCTATATCGTTATCACTGTTTCCCACCTGGCCATATCCTCTTTTGAATTTCACGCTGTCTCCGTCACCCATCCTGCTAAACTCACAATTGTCGTCAATTACCGCCCCCTGGGCCAGCCGGCCCTGCTCCCTGTCAGCTGACGATTTTGTAACCTTCTTTTCAAAGAAAGTGAACGACATTAGCCAGTCCTTTGCACCTCCCTCTATTCCCACACTGTCGATAATTTATACGCTTTATCTGCCCTCTCCACAGAAGATATCAAAACACTGATTGTATCCAACCAGGCCACTACCTGCCCACTCGACCCTATCCC
>JAOEHI010053425.1:0-12855 GCA_025447815.1 Percopsis transmontana | reverse complement strand
ATGTTAGCATAAGCCATTCTGACATTAGCATTAGCATCAGATGTTAGCATAAGCCATTCTGACATTAGCATTAGCATCAGATGTTAGCATAAGCCATTCTGACATTAGCATTAGCATAAGGTGGTCCGTGTTTTAGCCGGCGTGTAGCCTTGCGCGTGCGCGTGTGTGTGTGAGTGCGTGCGTGTCCTCACGGAGTCGGAGCTGCCGCGGTACGACTCGGCGCTGGCGTTGGTGCAGGTGGACTTGCGCGGGTGCTCCTCGTCGGCGGCGGCGGCGGCGGCGGTGCTCCCCCGGTTGCTCCCGGAGACGGAGCTGTCGTCCCCAGCCCCGGCCACCGAGCCATCCTCCTCCTCCTGGTCGTAGTCCGACTCCGTGTCGGCCGGCATGCTGTAGATAGGCTCCTCCCCCTCGCCCAAGCTCTCCGCCATGCTCACCTTCCTGCCCTCCCTGGGGGGAGCAGGGGGTGGGGGAGGAGGAGCAGGAGAGACGCCCTCCCCGGGCGGAGGGATGCCGGGTAGGGGAGTGGGCCCGTCCGAGGGCAGCGGGGGGGGTGGCGGTGGGGGCACCATCCCCTCGGCGAAGGCGGGCGGGGGAGGGGGCAGGCTGCCGAAGATGTCCTGGTCCACGGGCGCCCCGTCAGTCTCGGCCGGAGGCGGGAAGTCCGGGAGGGGGATGCACTCCTCCTCGGCGTGGAAGCCCTCGTCCACCTCCTCCTCCCTGGGCCTGACCGCGGCGGCGCTCGGCCCGGTCTCGGGCCTCTCCTAGACGGGGGGTGGTGCGTGGTTAGAGTGGTGCAGGATTCATGCTTCTTCCCTGCTCTATGTTAGGATCAGCACTTTGCTGGTATCTACTCTGTTGGAATGGCGATTTCCGCTACGTGGGTCCCTCTATGTGGTTAAAGATTGCTTATCCTTTTGATTCTCTTTGTAAATGGTTAAAATACAGCATATCAAGTTTTTTGTTGGTCTAGCACATTGCTCAGGTTTAAAGGTATACTAAGTAAGTGTGCAAGTAACCTATGATTGACCTTATAGGTTTATTAACATCATCATCATTAACTATCCAGTTCAATCCCCATTTGCGTTGTTACTGTGGCAGGCTTTCTGTTTGATCTGTGACTGTAAAGTAGTTCCTTCCTGCAAGCGAGATCCAATTGGCGGGGAGGGGGGAGTGGGTGGAGTCAGATATTGTTTTTGTTTGGATTCAGAGAGTTGTTGCAATGCTGAGTTTTATATTAAAGTAAAGGACCTTCTGGCCACACAGGGTCAGCAATAATCCATTAAGTTTTACATTTGATTCAGTGTGGTTTTCAGGCGCGGCATATCTTAAATCACCTCAGCAGCAGGCTTGGCCGCTGCTCCCAGCGCTGGATCCAGGCCTCCAAAGTTCAGCAGGTCAATGGCCTTGCGGGACGCCTGTTTATTCATGCGCTTGAGCTCGGCATCCCTGCGCAACTGAAGCTCCTGTTTGGAGGACTCACACAGCTGCGACACGCCATCCTCTCTCTTCCTCTGCAAGCGCTCAATCTCTCGCTCCAACTGCAGGATCTCCTCCATTTGCCGAGCCTCCTCCTAAAGGCAGTGCATAGAGTTTTGACCGTGGGAAATGATGGTTAGGACAATTGATTCAAAGGGACACACCTGGATTTGTGTCCTGGAGAATTCCCCTTGTGGAGGAAACTGATTTGAGAGCCCATGCCCCTCCCATACATAAGTGCCGCACATGGATTACCTCTGAGGATTTAGCTTCTTCTTTCTCCTCCGTGTCTTCCTTCGCTGCCTCCTGCTGCTCTGCTCCCTGCCTTTTCTTCTCCTCCTCCTGTTTCTTCCTCTCCTCCTCCTCCCCCTTGCGCCTCTCCTCTCTGAGCGCTCGGACGCGCGCACGGGCCACTTGTCCTCGCCTGTGTTTCTGCAGCACCAGCGCCGCCTGCCGCTGCTTGACGAACCTCGTGCGCAGCAGGTGTGTGCGGATGTGCTTCTGAAGCGTGACGATGCTGTTTCGGACGCGCTTGAACTGCTTCCTGTGGAAGGAACAGGTGGGATAAAGAACTAGTACTGGTATTCAACAAGTACTATTCAGCAAAATGCAGAATTCACCTGTTACTCGAATGTGGAATTATAACATTCTGTTTTGTGGATGAACGTGGAAAGAGGCAATATATAATATTTAACTTTTTTATGAGCAGAAATCCCCCCCACAAGACCTGCTACTGCTGTGTTTGAAAATAAAGCCAATACTAACACACAACATAGGAGAACTGATATTACTGAGAACGTCTGAAGGGTCGTACTTGGCAGAGAACGTCAGAAGGTAGGCTCTGATGATCATGGCTGCTTGGCGCCGTACTTCGTCCCTGTCCTTCTCCAAACACTGTTCCAGAGACTCCTTCATGAACACCTGCGCAACATAGGTCAAAGTTTCACAAGAAAATACACAACATAACAATTTACAATTTAGCAGACGCTTTTATCCAAAGCGACTTACAATTACATGATGCTATTACATGATGCTGTAGGGGTTAGGCATCTTGCTCAAGGATGCTTACAGGAAGGCCACCACCGGGGATCGAACCCACAACCTTCCAGCTGGGAGTCCAACACCTAGACCACTAGACTATCCTGCCCCCTAACACTTTATTGATTCTAAGAAGAAATCTTTGCAACCCCCCTCAAGAGTATCTCACAGCACTTGGCATGGCCCTGGCCAAATGCTGGGGCAGGTTTACCTTGGTCTTGCCAAGCTGCCATTCTTTCTTGGTCTTGTCGTATTTCAGCAACAGGTCTGTACTCCTCTTCTTATCATCTCCGGCTGCTGTCCCCTTCTCCTTCAGAATGATCTTGTACCTGGAAGAAAGAAGGAAAGAGGAAAAAACGATTGGGGTTTAAGAAAATACTTCAATTACCTACAATACAATACCTCCCATAACATACAGTAGACACAGTTCAGCGGTACCAACCGTGAGACGAAGTCTTTGAATATTCTGCGGACGGGGAACCCGGCCCGACGTATCTTGACGGTCTCCAACATCCCAGAATACCTTAACTGGTTTAGAACCACCTCTGGGTCGAACACACTTGGATTCTACAGGAATGATAGTTATGATAAACTATTTGGACATGAACATAATAGGGATATATATATATATATATACATAGCGATAAACAATTCCTTTTCAAGACACTGTTAATGCAAAATCAAAACTAATAAGAACTGTGGAGAACCGACCTTCTTCATGTTGGGTTTAATGCAGCGAATGAAGAAGGGGTTGGATACACTCAGAGTTGCCATGAGTGCATGGAGAGAGTCCTAAGAAGAAGAAGGAATAAGACAGGTTTTTTTCTTCGGAATGGGTGTCAGATAAATGCTGTCCGCTGTGCTCCATATCGGCCCCTTACCCTGAACTGAGAGCTGACGGTAGGTTTGCGTCTTGCTGTGCCCATCTTCAATGTCTCCTCGTTGTTCCTGCTGCCAACCTTCTCAAACAAGTCGTAGATGAAGTCCAACCTAGAAAAAGCATAGACATCAACATAACAGATCCCACTATCAAAATGGTTGAATGTGGCAGGCTAATTCAGTGTTGTTGTGTGACTCCTTTAGGAAGCTGTCTACATTTGAAATTAATAGTTTAGAGAGCCTGGTCTATGCTCGCCAAAATCAGACAGTTTTGTTGGTATATTAATGGTTACTTTTGCAGTTTGTAAAACAAAAGCTTTACAATAATATTTTATGGACCTCGAGGACAGATTATGAATCTAATGATATACAGTATATAGTGTTTAAAAGATAGGTTAAACTGCTCAAATGTGTGAATTTGTTAATGTGTGCACTACCTGCTGTCCTTGAGCATGTTCAAGATGTCATCCCTGAAGGTGTCTCGGTTTTTCTCCAGGATCCCTCTGACATCATATAGAACCTGACAGAGATCAAGGGTCAGCCGCTCAATACCCTTTTAAGTTAAGGCTTCTTAAACAAACTGTTACACAGTGCATTGGCATAAGGTAAACTCACCTCCCCCGCGTAGTGTTTGATACCAAACTGATGGTCGGCAAGTCTGGGCTTAACATAGTAGGGGTTTATCTGATGTAGGAGGGGGAAAAAAAGGCACACATTATAGTAGATATTAGATGTAATGCTGTCCGTTCAACTCGGTCTGCACTTAAAGCACTATGTGTCATGTGCATGTGAACAACTCACCGAGTGTCTGCTGTGCAATTTCTCCAACAGAGTGAAGTCTGTTCCTTTGGGAAAGCGGCTTTCTTCATTGACAAGTGCCAACATGCCCAGTTTCTAAACCAAGGACAGACAGCGCATTATTAATAACCTCTAATGTGTTTGCTGTGTGTACTTGACATGTTAAACTTTGACGGTCAGTTAGCCTACCGTTAGAGCCCTGCATTAAAAAATCCTTTCACTGTTTGGCTGAAAATTTCATCATCCTATCCAGACATCCAAGTGATAGACATGCAAACTTGTTATATAATACATAAGCTCCAGTCTCGGTAATAGTATAATACAATATCTAGTACAATACAATATAACAACCTTCTCAATAAGGTCAAGACACTCTGCGTTGTCCATCCAGTCTATGGCATCCCACTGGACACCTTCCCTGTTGAGAGTAAGCACAAAGGATTGTGGGTAAAAAGGAATACATGGATCCCTGCTACATTTTCCACAATGCTTACTGCATCCGATCTTGAAACAGTCAATGGGTTAGAAGCGTAAATACTGTAGTATGTAGACATTTTGAGAAACTTGAGCGAGAGTTTGGTCAATTCTTCTGAATTATAAATCACCTTCCGGAAATACTAGACTATCGCTATTTAGATTGGATCCCTAGAAGCCTTGCCGTTACAATGCAATTGTCTGGATCAAAACACAGTGGAGATCGAGAATGAAGCACAAGGATCGATTTATGGTTCAAACGAGAGCTTACATTTGCTTTAATCTATCAGTTGTGTTCAAATTGCTGTGTCATTTGTAAACTATGTCATTGCATGTTAACACTTGTTTCATAAACAGTTTGATTTACATGCACTGTATAGGTACGCACCTATTATACTCGAGCTGCTCCAGAGAGAAGATGTGTTTGTTGAAGTACTCCTGGAGCTTCTCATTGGCATAGTTGATGTTAAACTGCTCAAACCGATTCACCTGAAAGGAAGAGACACACATGAACGACCATATCCCTGGTAGGGAGTCAATATAAACAATATAAAACAATTCAGAATAAAGAATAAAGTCTATCTGTATAGTCTTACCTCGAAATTCTCAAAGCCAAAGATGTCGAGGATGCCAATGGACTTGAAGTTTTCCTTCCCTTTGACCTTCTGATTGATTTTGAGGATGATCCAGGAGAAACACTGGGAATATAACGCCATGGCAACAGAATCCCGGGAATCCACTGCCTGTTGGCGTGGAAAGGGAACCTCAGGGATGGAATGTACAGTTAAGAATCGAGATATCGCTCTAGGAATGGGGAGGTAGACCCTGTGATATAAAACTGTAGGTGGACCTGTTCTATGGTGAGTGGAGAGCAGATTTCCTCTCCTCTCAGGATAATGGAGCGCTGAGTCAAGACTTCACAGAGCTGGAAGCAGTCCAGACCCAGCAGGTCACTGGCATTAGTGGCCACTGGATTAAAAAGATAAAACAGCAGGTTACACACACACATGCACACACACACGCTCATGACCACTACACATATTTATGCTCAGATATATAGATATTGCTATAACACATGCCGACCTTCCCTGGAGCAGAACTCTGGTGACCCCTCTGGCCATGAGATGCAACTGCACTCATTCACAAAGCTGTTTGTTTTTTACTTTCAGCAGACCTTTTAATCCTTTTTGCCATAGTTGTACTGTAACTCTCCCCTTATTGAATTACAATAGTGCCAAGCCTCCCTAAGCTTGGGTTTCAAATGTGCTTGTAAATTGAGGTTTGTGTCCGCAATTAATGATTTGTTTCAACAAGTGAGGAAACACAAATGTGTAATTTAATTTCACAAGCTTGTATTTAATAAAAAATTGTTTTAATAAATGTTGTAAGCATAATAATTTTACACACCATCGTCACTTACCACCACAAACCTCAATGCGCGAGCACAACATTCAAAATACATACTCACGTGACTTTTGGCACTGTTGTTGCACAGTTTTGTGAGCTTGAACATTGCAAGTTGGGGGCAGGACCTTTTACCCCTGACCAATGAGCTTCCTCTACCAAAACTACAGCAAAACCAGTATTGATTGCTGAGCAGTACGACCACCCGATGACGATGGTGAAACACGGCATTCTTTCGGCCACAGTAATGGATAAGTGTTTGTATTGAAGTAAATGGATTCTTTGAGTGAAACCATTTAAAATGACATGAGGCAGTACATCATGTTTATGCCTATAACACCCCCAAGTTCATCCTACAGTGTTGGTGGCAGCAGATGCTTCAGAATGGGAGGATAAAGGACCACAACGGCAGGAGTGGTTCGAACAGCGGCGTCGCTATGACGCAAAGCTACATTGAGGGGGGTACTATCTGCAGTGGAAAACGAAGTACATGGTACCAGAAGCAAGTAGAGTTGAGTCAAGTTGAGCCAATACTATGCAGTGGAAAAGCGCCGTTTCCCACTCATTTGTAAACACACACAAAAACACACACATATTCACTGACCTTGCTTAGTGGTGATCTGGGCCCCTCCTGCGGTCATGAACTCGATGTTTCCCAGCTGCAAGACTCCCGACAGCAGCTTAAACATGTCTCTGATCTCTTCCTCTGTGAACTCTAACACCTTCAATGCCTCCTGCATGCAGAACAGCACAGAAGACGGGAGATTAAACACGTTTTCAATTCAGCTCACTATTTTGCTAATTGAAATAACTTGTACCTGATATCGGATTTCAAAGCCATTTAAAAGGGAACGTTTTAAAAGGTAAAAATAAAATATTGAGGTCAGACGACACAGAACCACTTTATGTCGACAGTAAAGTCATGATTTTAAGATTCGATTAGGACAACTGTGTATTACAGTAAGTGCCATTTGGCCTTTCATTATACTGTAACTGAGGGATTTGTATAATGTAATAAATGAAACATGAATACAAAATAGCAACACACATAAAAGATTCTGCGCTATGCCTTTAACTTTCTGCACAGTAAGGCCAAAGCCTTTGTTTTTGAATACTGATGAATAAGGGAATATGGTCCCTTGTGTATACTGTACATCAGAACTACTGTAGCTAGTCAAGATTGGTTTAGCAGACACACTGACCATTACGCTGTTGAAGACTTCCTTATCATTGAGGCTCTTGTCCTTCAAACATCCTGATTGGCTGAGGTAGTGAAAAGATTCTGGGGGATCGTCCAGGAAGTATGATTCTGAGGGAGGAAATATATGATGTTGCTGTAAACGTATTAATCACTCTACTCTACTGCACATGGTGTTTGGGACATTTTGAAGTGACATTAATAGTCTGAAAAAGATATCATTTTCCAAATACTGTTTGTCTCCCCCAGACAATCTTTTAAAGTTGCTATTTTTGCTGTTTTTGTTTACTTTGACTGATGGCTTCCGGAAAGCAATAGATAACTTGTGGCTTTGGCACCAAGCAAAATGTGTCATATGATAAAAAAAATGGATTAGGTGTCAAGTTTAGGTGTTTTTTCAAAAACAAAACCTGACCTTTGAGTTCCTTCAGTCTAGCAAATGATGCTGAAACATATCATGACTCAGCAACATACTAGCTTTTCAGGAATGTTTACGGTGTTGTTTGCCACCTTTATGCTCTTTTGTGGCTCCTGCCAGCAAAGCGTAGAAGATGTGGTAGTTTCGTTCTCCAGGGTTCTGTCGCACCACGCGGTTCTACAAAAACACCAGTGTCACATACAACCTACTAGTGTTTGAAAATGATATATGAATAAACAATAATCTCATCCTATTCAAGTGCAGCAGATCTGGTCACCTTTTCCAGTAAATCTGAAAGTAACAAAGTCAAGGAAACATTTAAGTCAATTCTAAGGAAGTCAATTCATGACCCAAGGTTGGCTTTATACTTGTGGGATAAATAGATTTTATGTTGTAAGCTGCAACATAATTCACCATGACATGGCTTGCTTCTACAATAGCCAATAGCATTGTTTCTACAATAGCTAATAGTATTCAAGACGGGTTACACACACAACCTATCACACCAGATGTAAAGATATAAAGATAATTGACTTAAAAAGAGGACTAGTACACAATAGTATTTCCCCAAGAAATTTCACTCAAAACACCTGAGTGATGGGGACTTTAAAGCATCCACAGAGGTCTGATTATGAACCTCTGAAGATTGGGCGGAGCTATACTGCAAATTTGCTGATGGCCGCAAGCTGAATATACTGACCAGTCATAAAGAAGGTGTCAGTTGCAACGCCCTAATAGGTGCAATAACACTGAGACAGGAGTATCAGACATCGATCACACAGGCCTGTACAGGCACATGTCTAACACAGATGTCTGTTTGAATAAAATGGGATACAGTCGATGACACAGCCTCCCTGGATGTTGCCGCTCTCCGAGAAGTGAAGCTGAATGAATTTTCCAAAACGGCTGGAGTTGTTGTTGTACACGGTCTTGGCATTCCCAAACGCTTCCATGATGGGGCTGTGGGCGGAGAGGACTTCCAGTGAGTTCCATTTGGTGTGTGTGTGTGTGTGTGTGTGTTTACGTGCACGTGTGTCTGCGTGATTACCTGCTCTGCACGATGGCCTGCTCCACCCGTGTGCTCTTCTCTGTAGGAGGAGTTCCTGCTGAGTTCTGGCTCATCACAGACAGGAACTGAAGCAAGAGTTTAGTGCTCTCTGTCTTCCCTGCCCCGGACTCACCGCTACAACACACACACACACACACACACACACACACACACACACACACACACACACACACACACACACACACACACACACACACGGAACACGTTGTGACCTTCTCCGACCTTCTCCTCTGTCCAATTGGTCGCCTTGTTTAATAGATATTGAACTCTGGTTTAGAGATATTGCCTTAGCCCGGGGTCTCAGCCAATCAGATTACAGCGTGAGACCAACCCTGGGTTTAATTGCAAGCCTGAAGATGTATCTGACTCCACTATCCGCCTCTTGGTCTCTGATTGGTCTACCTACCTCTTCCCAGGATGGGTTTATTCAGACTCGACAGGGCACGCAGGCAGCAGGCAAATATATTGCCTATTTCTTTCTATAAATAAACAATATACCATAACCCCCATAGATGTATTAAACAATACCGACAGTCCCCCACCATTTCTGCTTATCCTCACCTCAGCACAGCACTACAGGCAGATTTATGATGCCACAAAACGACTCGCCTATGTGTCAGCAAAGACAGAGGAGAGACCCACCATTCAGTGATTCATCGCTGGCAACCTCAATCTCATTCCTTGCTTCCTCAAGCTGTAGTACCACTCATCTAGAGGTCTATTCTATCCTCTCTAATAGGCATTTGGTTACACTCAAATGTGGTCTAACATTCAAGCTGTGATGGCTTTTAATACCGGTAAACCGGTATTAAACTCCTCCCTGTTTTAAACAAACCAAACTAACCATTTCAAGTCCATTGAACGAACTGAACGCACCCCAACGGTTTAACCACAGTGGCTGAACAGGTGTACTGCATCATACTGTAATCAGCTGACACAACAAACCTCTTGGCTGAGGAAGGCCAGTGATTGGTGGGAAAGGAAAGATTCCTATTAGTGTACAGTATGTAAATTGATGGACTACTGACATAAACAGCAAAGCCAAATAGCAACACCTCCTCAAACCGACAGAAACCCCCCCCCAGCATTTTCTTCTATACTTTTCGGATATGCGGTCATCCAAAGAATTTTTTTTTAATGAATATTGTGATTCAGGGTGGACATGCCTGAAGTTACTCACCTAATGAGGATACACTGGCTGTCGTGGCGTTTCCAGATGCAGCGATAACACTCGTTGGCAATGGCAAAGATGTGTGGCGGGAGCTCTCCCAGGTGATGTTTGGAATACAGGTCTACTCTGTCTGGGTCGTACAGACCTGGGATCTGCTTATAGGGGTTCACAGCTGCCAGGATACTGCCAATGTTTGTCTGAAAACAGGTAAAGGAGTGAGATTCAAAATTTGTAATTTTTTTCTTTTTGTCTTTCTTTCTTTCTTTCTTTCTTTCTTTCTTTCTTTCTTTCTTTCTTTCTTTCTTTCTCTCATCTCTACATCTGTATTTACATAGCTTGTACATGTTACTTTTGTTCAACTGCTACGCAAGCATATTAGAGACTGAATCTATTAAATATAAAGAGGCAGCAGAAGAGATCAGTGTTTAAAACTGTAGCCTTGCAGCATCAGGTTTATTTCACAGCCCTTTTAAGTTAGGTCGATGATTTCTTTCTCTGTTTCTCTTCCTCACACCCAGAAGGAAGGCTCTATTCCTCTGTGACCCTTTATATGGTTAAAAATAAACTCCTTGATTTGAGTCCAGACATACCCTAGAGCAGGGGTTCCCAAACTTTTCAGCCCAGACACCCAAAATAACAGTGCCAGAGACTCGCGTCCCCCACTATCCCCGGAGCATACAAACGTTGCACACAGGCGCACACATACACTAATAGGCCTATCCAAACATGAGAATAACGACAATACAAAAGAACACAACAGCCTAACAACTATAATATTATTTGATAGTAATTGAATACGGGCTAGTAGCAGAATACATCAGTCAAAGTAATCTCCATCTATAAATTGACCTGCTGCAACTGATGCTGTCGCTAATCACCTCAGAGGTCACGAGGGGACAAAGAAAATATTTTTTTATTTGCATGGTTTTATTTTAAATGTAACTAATATTTTTGTCTTTTGTAATAATTATGGTTAAAATATGCTATATCCAATCGTTTTCAATTTTCTTTTGATTTCTGGAAATCATCTCGCGAGACACCCTCGGTATCTGGCGACCCCCACTTTGGGAACCGCTGCCCTAATGGTTTGAAGCAGAACATGCCACTCCCACACCCGTGTGCTGAGTGTCTGGCACTCATCTCTACCCCTCCCCACCACAAAGCCAATAAACCTACTCTATCCCTACGGTTACAGGGAAATAAGGAACATTGAGGAGTGTACCTTTAAGCACTAAAAGCATTGATAAAAGGACAGTCAGGAATGCTGGGAAAACATCAGCGACCTTGCTGTCGACCTGAAAAACCTCATCCTCTCAGCGGTTCTCTCGTCTGATCATATTACACACTCGCTGCACTGCTGTCACAGCTACACACATAAATGTGTGTGTGAATGCACACAATACACACAACAATGCAGAGGCACACGCACACACACGCACACCGACACACACACACATGCGATGACATAGAAATCGGACCCAGGCAGGGTTCATTTTTATCATCAGCTTAAGGGAAATCCGTGTATGGACAATATTTCATCATCTAGATTAGGTCACACTGTTTCCCCCGGGGACTGTCATCCAATATGCTTTCAGGTTGCCAGGCGTTCAAACAATCGGATTTAAGACTGTTAGCAATCACAACCCTACTGTATCTGAGTATGTTATGCACAGTTGGAAAGTTATTATTAAGTCGTGCGACGGAGCTGGGAGAAAATTACATCATTTAATTACATTTTTGTTTTTGGTTTAAAAAGTAACCAAAACCTTAAAAAGTAAAGGAATTTCTTTTTTTCTCTCTAGCACTGTTTACTATGTGTGTGTCTTTTCATGTCTGTGTATGTCGTATGTGCTTCAAATATGGAAAGCATGCCCAAAGGGGCTCGCTTTCATGTCAGAAGTGTATGAACTGTGTTGCACACCTGCAATGCATTTAATGCACACGCATATCTGTCCATCTATTTGTCTTTCATCGCCTCCCCAGTACGACTTGTACACACAGCGCTTGTAGTAGATGGCTCTTATCATAATATGATTTGTGTTTCCTACTAAAAGCCTCAAGCATGTTGGGTTACGGGAAGAGGGGGGGAGGGGCGGCATTCTAAGACATGAATACACACTGTGGAGACAATCACACACACACACACACACACACACACACACACACACACACACACACACACACACACACACACACACACACACAGTACATGCACTCAGGCATGCAGACACCTGTACTCGCTCGCAGGCTGACACAGCTATACATAGAAGCTCACAAACACACACACATACACACGCGCACACACACATGCAGGCACACCGAGACAACATCTGATGGACTCAAGTCTTCGTCAACAAACTGACTCACTCCACCAACTCTCACCAGTTAAAGCTGCAACTTTTTAAGCGTCATTTGCAACTTTTTAAGCGTCATTTTCATTCTTAGATAAACAAAACACTACAAGACCTCGCCAACCTGTCAACATACAAACTGAGAATTTTGTACAATCATTTCCAACCGTCCACCTCTCCGTTCGTCTCCCTCTCTGACAGCAAACGTTAGGATGGAACCACAGTAATGGCTGCCGCTACCCACAGATCCCTGGCTCATTGGTACACAGCATCCAACGCACCCATTTAAGGGTGTGCACTGCACAGAATAGTTTCTATCGTTTTAATTTCAACATCAAGTGATTAAATATTTACCTTACTTAAATATGTATTTACTGCAACGACTTAAAATAACGATTTGTTAATATAATAATTGCAGATTATTGCAGCTAGTAAGTGTGAGTGCCACACATGGTAAGGCGCGTACTGATGACCTCATCAAGCCTGTCTCTCTCTCTGTCTCTCTCCCTCTCTCTCTCTCTCTCTCTCTCTCTCTCGCGCTCTCTCTCTCTCGCTCTCTCTGGCTCTCTCTCTCGCTCG
>JAOEHI010053424.1:2539-15238 GCA_025447815.1 Percopsis transmontana | reverse complement strand
GGTTTATGTTTTAGCATAGATTTTCTCCTTAACTGATCTATGCCTCATATGAATAGTGATTGGTAAATTCCACTCATTTAGGCCTGAAAAACTTTTAGCTTTAGAATTATTGTCATTGTGATAAATTTCTGAATATGAACCAAGCATAGGAAATGGTCAGTTATCTGTGTTAAATCTTGTTTAGCTTCGTGGATGAGCTCTAGCCCTTTTGTGTTATTGCTATATACTTAAAAGGGTCATAATGCTTCCAACATTATAGCCTGTCATTGCCAGCACATCTATCTCTCTCTATTTCTATCTAGATTAGCCTAATCCACAACAGGCTTCCACAACAGCAGGACATTAACATCTCTAAGTGTTTATACTTTAAAATGTAGCCACAAAAAAAGCATGCCAAATGTTAAATGTTGTCAAAAATTATACTCCCATGACCTTCTCTCTCTTTCTCTATCTCTCAGCAACCCCTCCGTTTGATGTTTTCTCTTTCCGTCTCTACATGTCTCTCTTTCAATTTGCCTCTCCCTCCCTCTGTCACACAGTTTTCTGCTCTCTCGCTTTGCATACTTGCATATAAATCATGAGGAGATGGTTATGATTCATAACTTCATAATGGGGGCCGCAGCTAAAAAGACACTTTGATGAGCCAAGAAACTGACCTATAATACACACAGTCCAGTTAACACCAAAGGTCAAACTCTGAGGATTCAAAGGACTGTTAAAACTTTAATCAAAGTAAATGTGATTATTTTACTACAGCATGTGACACTGAATTTGTTAATCCATTGTTTTGTAACATGCAGTAGTTTTTTATATGATATACTCTATATTGTATATATTTATATAGAAATTGTTTTGTTTTGTTATTGTTTTGTTAAATATATTGACAATGACTGACCTACTAACTTGAACTTACTTTAAACCAAGATGTGTATTTATACACAGACCTTTGACAATTGATGTGAATCTCCTATGGGAGATATGAATTGGGAATTCATGCTATAGGCATGAAGGTCCTAAATGATGAAACCAGGCTCATCACTTTTGAGAGAATAACATATTTTGCTACCCAGTGCTTACGACACACATGACAGATTTTTCCTAAAAATCTAATTGAGCGATCTATCAGAATTGCAAAAAAAAGAAAAAAAAAAAGCTAAAGACAGCCAATTCATCTGTTCATGACAGGAAAGAGGACAGGTGAGTTAGATTTATTGAGCTGTACTTGAAGCATTTGACAGGATTTTCACAACTACATGTGAAACAAACTACAAACTTAAAAGAAAAATCAAAGTTGCTTACATAGCAACCTTCTTAGCCTGTACTTTAGAAATGATTTTAGAAGCAACAAGAAGGACAGATATGATTGACAGCTGGCCGGGAGTAGCCATCAGTTCCCACTTTGTAAAGTAATCCACTAATTAATAACCTAACCTATCAGACTGACACCCCATTAGCATGCTAATTAAGGCTTTGGGCCAATTAGGATCAATTAAATCAATTAACAGCAACTCTCAAGTGTAGTGGCCAGGGTGTCAGTCAATCAAACAGAACGGATGTTGGGAGAGTGGAAAGGAAAAGACAGGTGTGTTGTAAAATATATACGAGATCAATAGTGCTACAGACACCATATTTTATGATGAAATACCTAGGCCTACCTGTCCTCACAAGGTTTTATGTTAGCGTGAATATTTAATATTTATGTTCAACACTAATTAAATGAATCATGTGTCTTGCCACAACAATGTTTCTTTTTACTAATGAAAAAAGACACGTCTAATGCTAGACGTTAGACGTGTCTTTTAGCGTCTGTGCGACTTCTCCCTGGCTGGCATCCAAGGCTAGCTAACCAGATATTTCAAAAAACCTGTGCTGATGTTTAGCCACTAGATGGATGAAGAAGATAATGTGTTTGGGGACAGAGCAAATTGGGTGTTTCGGTAGCTATGTGCTTCAAACTTTTATGTACAGCTCTCCACTCTAAAACTCTGCAGGGATGAAACCTTCTGGATTATGCACCAACATGGATGATCACAGCCCTCAGTGGGTGTAGAGAACCGCCCTATAGCCTCCTACTGTCTCTGTGTATTCATTATCTGTATACTTAGGATAGGATAACACCTGCACTTTTTTTCCGAGTAGTAATCTTCACTTGTAAAAATCGGAACAATAATGTGCTACTGCTGGTAGAAACTACCCAAAATCTGTCCCAATATGGCCTTCGGTACAGGTTGGAAAGAGTAGATCTGTGTTCACCTGGAAATGCTTACTTGAACACAAATGATTGTACAAAGGTACACCGTTTGAATAAAAAACCAAACGCGAGCTTGTTCCCTCTCACTCCTGAGATATACAGACTCCCCAAGTAGGCAAGATGCCAATGAGGCATCTAGCTCTTTATATATATATATATATTATTTTACCGACCAACCCCTCTACTACTCCCCTGCTCACATTTTTCCAAATCGTTGGTATGCGGAGAACATCTCATAACTGGGTGTCACTTTGGACATACTTTTCTCCCTTCGTGCTGAACATTCTTTTTCACTTGGTGTTTTTTTTTTTTTTAATAAAATGCCTTTTCCTGATTGCCTATCTTGCTGGGTGATGGGAGGATATGTCAGTGATGATTGGTTACAATCCAGGAATGATGTCATACCTGCGGCCAAATCTGACTGGCTTCTTTTACACGTTTCAAAATCAGATATCAAAATCAGTCCAGCACTTTCAGGTACCTTCAGACAACACTGACCACACAACTGAAAAACAAATTAAATTAAACTATAGGGAATCTTTAAGGTAGCACTATCCTACTGATATCAGTTTAACAGTAAATTACAGCACAAGATAACCCAATATTTTAGGACATGTTTGTAGTTTTGGCTCCCATTTCAATATCTATGTAATCTATGTAATGCAACCTTTACTCATTGCACCTGTGTCAGTGAAGCTTTCAACCCTGTTCGCCGCTGATAATTTGCACAGAGATGTGGAAAATGAGTGTTTGCCGGACCAGGGGAGAGACAGAGAGAGAGAGAGAGAGAGAGAGAGTGAGAGAGAGAGGAGAGCGGTGCAGTCTTTTCATGAGGTGCACCTGCCACCAATTCACCACCGTCCATATGTCTTTTTATGAGCCGATCTGTGGAAAACTGGAGTGCATGGCTTCAGCCAACCAAATATGCTGGCTTCAGATTAAAAAAACGGTTAGCACAGTGGCTCACCAAGTGTGGGCAGAGAGATTTTTGTAAAGGCTTGGCAGATGATAATTTACTAAATTAAAACAATAATTATTCCAATTTTGAGAAACTATATTTTTCATTATTTTAGTATAAAATGTGAATAAAATTATATATATATATATATATATGTGTGTGTCCATGGTTGTTTATATATGTCTTGCTATTAATAGTTATTCATTGTTTGCATAGGGGGATCGCAAACTATGAACAACTTATTTTTGGGTTTTGGTCTCAAAAAGACACCCGTCTAAAAAACAAGCATGTGGGCCGTAAAAGGCAACGTTTGCCACATTACATTTATAGAATGTAATTTTTTCCAATCCCCAACAGCACTGAAGGCAGTATTAATGTCTATATCGCTATTTTACACAATTAATATGTATGGCCCCGCTGAGTTCGGTCTCCTGTTTGTCGACATAAAGGTTCAAAGAAAGTTCCCTTGAGTTTTTGCAAAGGCAGTGACAACCTGTGTCAACAGCCGTACTGTTGAGTGGGCAAATAACCGTAATTACTGTCTGTCACTCTCCGTATTAATTGGCTTGTGCGTTAGTTAACAAGAAAAGCGAGTGAGGGGAGAAAATGGGAGGGAAAGAAAAGATTCCCACTAAGACAGTAAGGCAGAGAACGGAGCGAACGGCAGAGAACTAATAATAGAAAAAGGCGGGAATGGTAGTCAAACAGACCACCTATTATAGGTTGTGCTGTTTGCTATTTTTTCAGTGCAGTTTGTGATGTGTTATTTTTATAGCGGCACAGGGCACGCTGTGTCCTGCAGTAGTATTTAGAATTACACAACCTCCATTTTTAGTAAAGGAGAGAGTGAGAGAGGGCATTTCAGGTTAGAAGAGACAAAAAAACATCTCTGCATGCGTGTGTGTGTGTGTGCATGTGTGGGTGGGTGTTTGTGCGGACCTGCAGCTCTCATTATCCGTGCTGGGAAACCGGGACAGAGCCAAATGAGTTCCTAAATGCTTTCCACTAGCTAGGGTCAAGTCAAGGAAAACATATCTATTTTCGTTGAGTGGTTACAAGAGAGAGAAGAAAGAAAGACAAAATGACTGAGGAAGAGAATGAGGAAGAGGAAGGAAGGAAGCCCGGCCGGACAGGATGATTGAAGGCGAGTAGAGTAATTAAAGCCAGTTAGAGAATATGATGAGGAATGGGAACAGGGCAAACTGTCAGTTGGAAAGCAACAACAACAAAACAGACAGAGAGGAAGAAACCCAATTAGAGCGAAGAAGCCAATTGGAGCTCCTGCAAAGAACTGTCATTAACAAAAACAGAGGGGTGTGTGGTAAACTAGTAACCATATATATATATATATATATATATACACAGTATATAATATATATAATATATATATATATATTTTTTTTTAATGCAGTATCTTACCTTGGTAATGTGCGCTGAAACCACGGTAACGGTGGTTGCTATCGGTCACAAAGTGTAGGCGAAGCCAGTTCTTGTTGCTAACAATGGGTGCGGGAACATTGCTGCCTGACAACCTGGTAGAGGTAGAGAAAGGATATTAGCATATCATATCACACACACACACACACACTATAACCTCCATTTGGTCAGATACATGGCAAGGATAGTCCAGTGGTAGAAATGTCAATATATACAAAGTAATACATATTTAGTTTACTCTTCTGTGTACACAAACATTTGTAGCTGCCCAGTGCCAACAAAATATACTAGCATAATATAATACTGGGCACTCCACAGGAGACTGTGGCTTAGTTTACAGTCCTTCTAGAATCTTAAGTCATTTGGAAAAATGTATTTTCGTGTAACGTTTAAAGGACACTTCTTGAATGCATTGCCCCCCACCCCAGAACCCCAAATCTCCACGCCAGTTTATGTTTTTTTCTAAAAAGGGGTAGAAAGAGGTGTACATTTGTAACACTGGTTTCAACCACAAGGGAACCCTTTGGACACTAATTAGATAGATGTTAACTCCATAAACAGATATTTACACCCACAAGGTCACATATAGGCTCGACGGAGGCTATGTGAATCTGTCTCGGTATACCTTGGTATATAGACTTTCCCTAATCCTCATAATCCTGTTGAACTTTTCGACTCCATTAATAATCACACACACACACACACACACACACACACACACACACACACACACACACACACACACACACACATACTGAGAACATTAGTTTGGTGCTGTCTAATAGACGCCACAAGAATAATCTGTTAAAGGTGGAAAAGTGGAGCTATACAACGGGCAACACAAGAATGCTGAGCAGTTGTTTTACAAGGTGTGTGTTTTTACGTGTGGCTTCACGTGCTTGCCTGGCTGTGTGTCTGTGTGTGTGTGTGTGTGTGTGTGTGTGTGTGTGTGTGTGTGTGTGTGTGTGTGTATGAGGGTCACCTTGTGCCCTAGATCAGTGGGATTCTCTGATGGCGGTTATTAGTCACACGCACACTTAAAAATATCACTACCGTTTGTGTGTTACATCTGCCAATGTAACAGTGTGTGTAAGAGTGACAGTGCAGTTTGAGTGTGAGTGTGTGTGTGTGGTGCCTGAGATAAGGCAATAGCACGACATGAATTACTGAGTAATGTTCTCTCACTTGCCAACACCATAACACACACATCTAGAGAGAGAGAGAGAGAGAGAGAGAGAGAGAGAGAGAGAGAGAGAGAGAGAGAGAGAGAGAGAGAGAGAGCAAGCTAAATGAGCCAAATAAAGAACTGCATATAGCTAATTTGCTATTGATGTCACTGTTTATGTGTGTGTGCGTGCATGTTCAGAGATTTTAGTATCAAAACTAATAGAAAATGCATCATGCATCCTATATTGATACATAAAGTACTATATACGTGGCTAACAATACATTACATTGCTATTGTCATTCAATAATACATGTGCAGATGAACCTAATACATAAATAAATAAATTATTCAGGCATTATTCATCTTTATTTTTTTTATTAGTATAGAACGGCTAGCCAGTTAGCGGAACCTTCTAGCACCCTCTTTAACTCAAAAACAAAAAACAAAACTTCTCTATTCTATTCTCTATTCTATATATATTGTTATTGTTATATTTGGTATTTGTGGTTTTAGAATAATTATTTAGCATAACGCTATAGGGATACCAAATAAAGCCAGAGGACTGAGTAGATTTCTGTATGGATCTTAAAGAGGCAGTGGCCTAAATTCTAGAAATGGCAGCTAAAAAGTCACAGGGTTGACTCCCTGGACAGCCTGGAAAAACTGAACAAGGGGTATTCCATTCAGCAAAAACCATTGGGGTTCTTAAAGCAAGCGGCTACAGCAATGCCGCATTAAAAGTCTGTTGTATTGGCCAGGCCTCGAAAGCAAATACGTACATCTGTATGAATGGCAGAATGGTACTCAAAAGAGAATGCCAGCTCAGCAAAAGTCTTTCGTGGATAAATAAAGCATCAAGTTTGATAAAAACTGCGGCCAGCACAAACCTCCACAGTCCTATTATCAATGAAAATTACATACTTGGGGATTGAGGGGAAACAAGCCTATTTCTCCTTCTAAAATCTGTGTAGACATTATGTAATGTATTATTGAATCATTGTTCTACTCTGATGGCTTCTGTCTCTGACATTTAAGTGTTCTCTCAAGCTGTCTGCTCTAAGAGCATCTTGATGGGTATATAGATATTCCTCAGATGGGCACCAGTTCATTTTTATTATACCATGGCCTGTGATATCCTGATTGGATGGAAGGTGGCCAACAATTAAGAAATAAACTGCAGGAGGCCGTATTTTAACGGTAACTACTGTACTATTTTAGCTGTGATATATAGAGGACAACTGAGGGAGTGGCAGTGCCTTCCTTTAGTGCAGCTCTTAAATGGTAACTAATCAAAGTGGTAGGTGCCATTTATTTGATGCTTTTGCTTACTTTACCCCACATATCCGCAGCAACTGTTTCACCGCTGAACTGAATTAATGCGCGAAAAACTTCTGAGCAATCCATTTTAGCCATATACGCTAGCTGATCAATGGATTGAACAAATGGGTTTTTCAAATGCCTACAGAATGACTCAGCAACCCAGGCTCACGTTTTGCCGCCACTGTTCAGGACAATATCACAATTAAGCCTGGTTTTCTTCATTTCAGGTACACTTGATGTACATGTGCCACTGAAAAAAACAAGGGGAAAACCTAATGACGCTACTATTGGTACAAGAAGGAGCTAACAGAGCGCTTTTGGCTTTGTATATGCAATATTTATTCAGGTCTCTGGATTTGATAATGTTCCTTTATCAATCACTAGCTTTTCCTAAGTCATTACTTTTTACTTAATGTCAAAAATGTCTGGAGCCCGGCTAGATATTATGCATTTAGCTGTCAGTGTAATTCATATTGGCCATACATAACAGCACCAATACTGATTCATTATGTATTGACAATCTTTAAACAAAATGACTAATGTGAAACTAATTTCAGAAGAACATTTTAACAATTTAACAATTCACAATTAGGCAAATTTGAAAAAATATATTGGTCAATTGTTTCTGGGACATAATTCTCCATAAAGTATGGTGGGACTTATTCTATAATATGGCAGGATGAAAATACCCTCTGTATTTATACTTTTTTCTCTCAGGTAGTCAAATTTCAAAATAGCCTTTCAGATGTTATTAGCATGCAGAAAACATGCCAAATTTGCTCAAAATCTATAATAAATATATATTCATAGTCACATATTTGTATTACTGGCAAGCTTAGTCATAGTATTACTGAAAATGAATGGAGAAAGTATCTAAATATTGTTTACCTGAATTGTTTGTATAACATACACCATTTGAGTTCAGTTACTTTAAGTTCCCCCTGAAGACATACCACTTTAAATTTCCCTACCCTGTTATTCTGTACAGTACTGCTCTCAGAAAGGCTGCATAAATATGATGCTCAGATGAATAAAACATGTCAGTAGATGAAGATTTATTTTATCCAGTCAAAGATATCTCTGATATCTGCACACTCAAAGCTAATGGGGTCTGCCAAGACCCACTTTTAAACAGATTATTGCATCATCGGCTATGAATGTTTTACCGGTGGTGTGACCAGACACAGCATGCAGCGTATGTACACCTCGGGCTGGTCTAATGAATCAGGCTCCGCACATACAGAACCGCATTGGTTAGCAGGGTTAAGAGAGCCACACTGCCCTAATGCTAACCGGTGTGTGTGCGTGTTTATGTGTTCACACACGTGTGGGTATTCATTAGACAGTGGGGAATGCCCCTTAATCAGGCAATCTGTCTTAATACTCCTGCTCTAATTAAGACAGGTGGGAACCTATACACACAAACACACACACACATATTAGCATCCGTGTGCATGAAGATGAATTGTGCCCACATGAGCACACATTCAAATAAAAATTACACACAAATAACAGAATAGAGTATTATAATACACACACCCACATGCATAAACCCGCAAACACTTACAGGCTTATACACACAAGCAACACACACACACACACACACACACACACGTAAAGCACCAGAGACTTGTGTAATGTCTAGGTCAAACACTCAATCAGTGTGCGTAGACACAGAAGTATCTTGCTGCATGTGTATGTGTATGTGTGTGTTTACATATGTGCAACAGTTCCTTTACCATTTGTGTGTGCGGTGATTGTATGCATTGTATCTATGTGCACACAACGTGTGTGGTAAGGTGTGGTTATTTGTTACCGTGCTAGCATCTGGGTGTGTAAGTGATCTGTGTGTGTGTGTGTGGCAGTGCTTTATCATGCTGTGGTCTCTCTCCATCAATCTGAAGTAGGCAGAAAGTAATCAGTGTTCACGACGGGACCCTACTATCCCCCCTTTCTCCTCTCCCATTCTTTATAAGACATCTACATTTCTCTCCGCCTCTGTTCCTCAAATAGACATATAGACTTAAAACATTCACTTCTAACTTTGTTCACACAGGCAATCGAGGACTGAGAGCTAACTTAGAGACAGCTGTACGCTAAACAGACAGAGATATTAAAGGTGCCCTAAGTAATGTTCTAGACCAAGAAAAAATAAATATATAAGAAATATATATATTATAATACTTTTGTTTTAGATTGTGTACTGTCACGTGAGATGGAGATTCAATTTGTAGTGGAGGTTGCCCTGTTTACCCATATGGTCAGAAATGGCACAGCTGCATCTAAGCCACTAGGTGGCAGTATAAAGTCTAGGAAACACTGTTTTCGGTAGTATATGTTTATTGCACCTTTAAATGTTTTTGTGGATTTTAGGAAAAAAATTATTTAGTTTGGACAGTCCTGATCTATACTGTATACACAATGATAAGGAGAACTCTCAAATTCTAAAATACGCTTTCAATATTTTTAAATAATATTATGTAATGTGTGTGGTTTTCAGTTTTTAATAAATTTGTGTTAAATATAGCACTGTATCAACTTGAGTGACGAGTGTGTATTATTACCATACATGTTTTTTAGTTACTGCAATGCTAAATATAAAACATCCCAATTGTCAGTGTCATTTCCTGACAGAAGCAAATGTAATGAGTTTTGAATGACTCATTTGAACACTGCATATTTGCAATACTTAAGTGGGTAATGAAGCCCAGGGATAGCATAAAACCTTGACTAGGAAGCTAGCTTGATTAACGCACCTGAAGAGAGGCGTAGTCGGCAGATGGCGATGAGATATTACATCTGTGAGATTCACTTGCTGGCTCATAAACACCAAACTGCGAGCGGGCTGCCTACGATGTGTTGCGTTACCATGTTGATTCGTCTGTAACTGTTCATCTGTTAGCATCAATTCAACCCCTGCAGATTGAATGGGTTCTATCACAAGTTTTTGGGAGCCTCCTTATAAACGATGTTTGTTTAAATGTAATATTTGGTTTAGCTTATATTTGTTTTTCCAAGACGTTTCAATGGCAAAGAGCATTTTCGGCCTGCGACCTGTAATTTTTGATTCTTGTCCATTCATGTGGAGAAGTCTCTCCCCCCCCCTGCTCTAATAAGACATATAGTGAATTATGTTCTGGCGAAGACAGGAGGGGACTGAGAGAGTAATCTAGCAAATACCACATTACTGTATATTGTTAAAAAATTGTTTTCCCCCTCTCTCTCTCTCTCCCCCTTTCTCTCTTTCTACCTCGCTCTCAGGGGTTTTCCATCTCTCATTCTGTCTGTTCTCTTCTTTCATTTAGGTCCTTCTTTACCCAGAAGCCATTGCAATTCCGGGCAGCTACCCGCATATCCTCACTGAACAGGTCTTTAGGTTGTGTGTGTGTTTTGGTGTGTGTATTAATGCTAACACTAACTGTTGTGTTTGCGTGCCTTAGAATACAAACCTGTGTGTGTGTGTGTGTGTGTGTGTGTGTGTGCATGCCCTTTGGGATAGAGCAGTAATCAGAGCAGAGAGAGAGAGAGAGAGAGAGAGAGAGAGAGAAACCAGAGCTGGTATGCTATTATGATTATTACATTTTATTATATTATGATGTCAGCACTCCAGCTACTGAAACCGGATGCTGGCTATTCAATACACATCACTACACACTGTGTTGTGAGACACCAACACACACACACACAAACATGAGTGAGATCTCAGTAAAAGGAATAACAAAATATTCCTAATGGTATTTGATTTGCTGCCTATGTAATGTGCTACAGTGCTAGCGCTAGCCGCTAGCCTGGGGACCAGGGCTGTGTGGTTTGGCTCAACACTCGCGACGTAAAATAGTTATATCTGCTGTGGGAATTGTAAATGTAGGGGGTTTTCTTCAGCGTCTGTCACCAGTGGCCCTCTGAGACGCTGTTCCTATAGCGATGACATGACAAGTGCATTTGAGATAACCAAGAGCTGGGCTTATTTCCTATCGAGGTCAACACAATCCCCCTGCTAGTCTAATTATGAGCGGAAAAGTGGCCCTAATTCAACGTGTTTTCAGTAAATGGGAGTGACGATAACTGTATAGGATAATTGAATCATTCTCTAAATTATGAATTATGTGCCTAAATTAATTAAGCTGTTGATGTGCAAGTTAATATATAGATAAATATGCCAATTGTACTGCAATCACGCACACTGTGTGTTAGCTAAACATATTTATTACATGTATTCACCTTATTTTTGAACATACTGTATTGGCAGGTTCACATTTCTGACCATAACTGAACACGCCAATACTTTGATATTTATGTGATTATGTTCCAACAACATACTGTAGCGAGAAAGCTAACTAGCATAACAACACACACACATAACAGAACGTTTGTTGTAAAATGTTTAAAAAGTTCCACATTTTAAAAACATGTGAAGGCAAAGAACTTCAAGTCATCGCTCTTGTGTTGTTTCTGTTCCTCAAACGATTTATAATATATCAATTCAACACCTCAGGATGGACTGCTAGCAACACAATTAGTCAGAACACAGAAGGATTTACATGCCAAGCCGCTAACGTGATAAATACCATAGATACTCCTTATCTTTATCTTGGCATGACCAATGTGTTAATTGCTTAAAGAGTGTAAAATGTTGTTTCATCGTGCAATTTCACAAGTACTTTAAAACCTCATGTTGTGGGAGGGGGGTCTTTCCACATGCAGTATGAATTAGTGTTTGGCCTCCAGTCAGTATGAAATCTCTCAGCTGAGAGAAAGCTACTTTCAACAAAAGCTGCACCACCATTCTGGATGAACAGAACATGATGGTAAAAAAGCACCCGTTCCCATGCATGTTATACTTTGAGCTTTTGAAGACTTAGGTTTCTCATTGCTATTCTCATTTGCCCCTTGTGGCCAAAAACGCAGTAAGGCTCATTGAGCCTGATATATCGATAGCCACTTGTGCCATCCAGCCTGCTAAACTCTCATCTCGGGCAAGTTTCCCTGAGCCTCTCCTCTCAAAGCGCGTCCTTCCCTGTCTCTCTCAATCTCTCCCCCTGTCTGTCTCTCTCTCTCTCCCCTTTGTCCCGTCGCTCCCGAATCCCCCCGATATACACATGCTCTTCCTGTGGCGCTCTCATCCATCCCTTCCACCTCTCTTCCTCTGTCAGCTTTCATCTCTCCTAATTCCCAAACTCAGACCCCTCCCCGTTCCTCTCTCCTCTCTCCCCTCCTGTCTCTTTAACTCGCTTCTGCATGGCTTTCCACTACCACCCTGAAATGCGACGGCGCCGCTGTCATCTCGACTCTCCTCGGCTCCCTCGTGTCCTCCTTCTCTTCTTCTACACCAGCGCCTCTCAAAACATTTGCGCCCGAGCTCGCTGCCTTCTCCCAGGCGCGTGTGTGCTTCTCCGCTCCACAAATGTAGGAAAATGAACATTTCAATTACGAAACGGACTTAAATATAAATCTAGATACAAAAATAATAATACAAAATAATATTTCAAAGTCTTGAAAAAGATAATATGCGATTATCTAAAGTCTATCACATCTCAGAGGAGATAATGGGGTTTCTACAATGAA
>JAOEHI010053423.1:0-15238 GCA_025447815.1 Percopsis transmontana | reverse complement strand
ATATATGTTTGATAGAAATCTACCTCCATAATCGTCTTCCTTTTCTATTACTTGGCGGCTGGCACAATCATTCCTCGTGCACATGACCAATTTAGAACTAGAGTGGGTACGAAAACGAGGGCCAATTCATATGGGTCCGTTAACGTCTTAGCAAGAAGGAGCTGAGCGAATCAATGCTCCTATCTGCTAAAAATTGTACAAAAATATATATATTTAACGATACGCAATGTGTACCACTGTAGGCTAATGCATATCTGTCACAGCCAGGCTGGAGAACTCAAACACAGACACTGGATATACGAAGTAAACAGGTTTTATTAAAAGCTTTGGGCAAGGGGAGGCGAAGAGAGGTAGTCCAGGGCCAGGCAGTGGGTCGAAAACCGGTGAAGAGACACTTGGGCAACGGTACCGTTAGGGATGGGCAGCGAGACAATGGAAACCAGGTAGGCAGAAGAGCAGGCGACGGTACCGGTAGGGCAAGGCAGCGAGGCGGTGGGTAGGCAGGCGTCAGTCCGGAGAGAAGGAGAGTTACGGAGGGTTGGCGAAACTGAAGACAGGAAGACACTGGGTTAACGAGGTACGGGGAGAACTTAACGGGAATAAACATACAGGGGAGAATCGAACTACGGAGAACGAGAAACTACGAGTAGACTGCGGGAGAGATACTAACGTAAGAATCATAGTAAACACTCTGGCGGTGAGTCTCCCAGAAAGGCATGCTTATAAAGCACAAGGCAATCATCCCCAACACATGGCACCTGGCAATAGCGCACACCGGAGAGCAATACCTGTAATGAGTGACACAGAGAGAGAGAGAAAACGAGAGCGGGTAGCACTAGAGCGACAGCGCTAGAGCGCAGATGAGAGAGAGAGAGCACTAGAGTGCGGATGAGAGAGAGAGAGGGAGCGCTAGATAGCGAGAGAGAATACTAACGGAGGGGACCGCTAGGTGGATCGAGGTTGATCCCTGAGAATATCGAAATATCGGAAATGTGTTGAAAAATCATATCACCGTTATTTAAATTTGAACCAGGAAATTGAAACCTTGGAACCAGGAATCATGGGAACAGGAACCATCTCAGTAACAGGAACCATAGAAAAAGGAACCCCTTCAGAAATTGGAACCATCTCGGTAACAGGAACAATGGAAAAAGGAACCATTTTGGGAACACAAACCCTTTCAGTAACAGGAACAATGGAAACAGGAACTATCTCAGTTACAGGAACCATGGGAACAGGAACCATCACGTGAACAGGAAACTGAGTCACCACCTGCTGCAGAGATGCAGGAACCAGCACAGAAGTCACCTCCTGCAGTAGTGGTGCAAAGGATAACATATTCCCTGATATGAGTCTATTCACAGGCTCCAGGTTTGCCCACCACTTGGCAGAAAACTTCATTGGTTGGTTATGGCTGCCGCCAAACTGCACCCATCTTGCTCCTGATGGATCCATGATTAGACAGTCTAGTTGCTCTGTAATGCCGGTAGGGTAGGATCCAGGCACAAGGTGGCTCGATAAACGGAACACGGGCTTAGAAATGAAACATGAAACAACAGCTAGCAACAAACTTGACAGAAACACAGGGGAAACAGGTGAAAAAAAATGATCAAACCAAATGACACAAAGCAATGAGGGAACAACAGAAACATGGAACACAAGTAAAACATAAACTGGAAGACACGACTAACTGGACGGAGCCCAAGATGTTACACCAATAAGTATAATATACTGTATACTATAAATTGCTACAACCAACTGTGTTAGAAACTTAGAAGAAAATCAATGGAAATGTTAATTTTTTTTCTCTCATGCTCAGTCAATTAGGAACTAATTTGCCTATGATTTATCTTCAGATGAATCTCAGCATCAGAATAGAAGGGGAAGAAAGTGGCAGGATAGCTAATGCTAAAGTGTAGTTAGACATTAGCCTTAATGTTGATGAATATTCATGCGCTTCTTTTAGTTGGATAATAAGATTCCCGCACCTTCACTGAATCATCTCTGTAAATGAACATTCAAATGAAATTAATTACAGTTGGGTTGATGTGCATACTGTTTTATTAATTGCAATTGAATAGAGAAGGCTTTAAGTAGTGGAATTAGTCAGCCAGGACTGATATTTCACCAGGCTCTCAATATGAACAAAAGATACTGTGCAATTTAACTAGTGTGTAGAGAGTGAGAGAGAGAGAGGGGCAAACACACACAGTGGCTAGAAGTGCTCGGCAGCTTTTCACTTCAGTTTGTTTCCAGTTCAGTTTTACAAACGTTGAGCTCTCTCTCTCACACACACACACACCCATGTGCACGTACACACACACACACACACATACACGTAGAGGGTACACAGCTGGCGGAGTAGCCCGGGCCCTAATAAGTTGCTGAAGGCGCATGATCTCGGGCGAGGCTGCTGAGACCAACGCCATGTCCAATACATCTCTCTCACCGTGTAATGATAAATAGTGTTGTGTTGCTCGTGAACGTTTCATCTTTTTTTTTAAACTAATCTTTTATATGACCCGGAGTAATGAGTTGTCTCAGTGAGTGATTCGTTCATTGTAATGTGTAATGATAAACTGTCTTTTAAACACAGTTTCTAGATTGCTCTGGTGCTGCCTGTTTTCAGCTTTCTATAAACGTCTGGCATAAATTCTCTATGTCATAGTTCATTTGTCATTTTTTTAGAGCCCTGGAAAATGTCAATAGGTTTCAATAGGACAACATGACCAGAACAGGGTCAAAAATACTTTTTTCCATTTTTTTTAAATATGTATGCATTTAGAATGTTATTTAAGATTTTTGTAAATATAATTAGTTCCCTCTGTAAAAGTAATGAAATGTGGGAAGTATTATATAGTGGGAAACATTAGGGCAATTTATTTCATTGATGATGTGCTTCCGTTCAGTAATTTATCTTTTTCTTCATGTGTGAATATGATTTTTAGGCAGCATAATGTGACAGATTTATCTGCATCTTTCTACATGTGAATGTATAATTGCATTCCCAATCAGCCTTGTCCCATCATGCATGTAAACACACTGAATTGGAATGGATGGGAGATGTGTTTCTAAGAAGGCCTTTTTTTTTTTTTTAAAGACTCCTCAATTTGTGTCCGGAATTACCCTTGTGGTTTAAAACAGCATTACAGAAACATTGACGTTTTGATTTGAACCTCAGAGTGCATTCCCCTCCCTTAACTGAGTGCCGAGTGGGTGGAACGACCCTCTACTCCTCCCCCTACAGCTGTCATGGGCTCACACCCTTCTCTACCCCTCCAGTGAGCTGGGGAAGAAATTTGGGGTTCTGAGGGCGCTATAACTCAATCAAGGAGCGTACCTTTAAATAAATGTACATGTAAAACTTTAAATATTTTCACAACACGTCAAAGGTTTAAATGTTGTGATGATGGTCTTTTAATAAAGAATTGGTGAGAAGCTTGTGGAACCTACCTGTGAAAAATAAAATCCACTTTTCCCCTGTATGTGGTCAGCCACATTGCTGCCTTTTTTTCCTGAACACACAGCAACTATTACAAAGCTCCAGTCATTTGTTTTCCTCACTTGTCCACGCTGAAGTAACTGAAGGCCATACTTGTTTATATTTTTTTGAAGATGGCCTCAAAATCATTGGAGGGTAAAAATGGATGAATCAGCGCTGAGGTGTGTGGTTTTGTTCCGAGAGCACTGGGCCAAGTGCCTCATCCAGTAATCCAGGTAATCCATGATGGCTCTTGCATTTAATGTCAATACGCTACTTTCTGTGTCTCTGGTTACTGAGATATCTGATATTTCAAAATACCTGAACCTAGCAGGTTTGCAGCCATTAGTGATTATAGCAGCGTGAGGTTTCAGAACCACAGCATTTTAATCTGAATACACAACATTTTCGCTTACAAGAAAAATCCACTTCTGGTTGGTCACCATTGTCTATAGCTTGTTATATGTGTCTGCACACCTGTATATTTATCCGTTGCAAATGCTGTGGTAGAAAGTGGCTCATAAAAATTCTGACGATATTCATTAGCCTCTGAAGATGACATGGGGCACAAGTAAAATCCATGAACTCAATAGCTCGAAGAATGGTCATTTGTCATTTGAGAAGGGATGATTAACCAATTACAATGTGTTTTGGGCACCAATATCTGCAGGCAAACCATTTCATGCTCAGGGTTTATCAGTACCAAAATACTTAGCGAGATGATTTAATATTACCATGTGACTGCCTGTGTGCCGCAATGTTGCTTTAATCGATTTAATCTATTCTAAATTGCTAATCCAATTAAAAACAGTGTGTGCAATGCAGCTGAACAGATACTAAAAGCCGATAGGTGGCTTCATTGGCTCCCCTTCTTTTCTGTGGGAGCACACGTCATATTCCATTCATTGTTGCTAGCATAAGCAGTGGGCAATAGCATCGCTACTCTACCTACATGGCTCATGTTAGCGTCGCCATCTGCTCATCTCAAAGTGGTTAAAATGTCCCAACTCGACCTGAGTTTTCATTTGGACCCTTACAGCAAAGATTATTGCTGATTATTTTGTAGTGTAGTCTACATGCTGCACTAATTTTTTTCTTTCATTCGTCACCCTTAAATATTAGCTACACTAACTGTGGTAGCACAATGTCACCTTTTCTCCATCTTTTGGAGGAGTTGAGAAAAATGACAATGAACCAAACAAATAATACAAAAACAGTTTTTAATGTAGGTCTGCTCGATTATGGCAAAAATCATAATCACAAATATTTTTGTCAATACTGAGATCACAAATATTTAACACAATTACCAATTGACTTTGGAAACATCCCAAGTTTCTTAATTACACTAATATTGTGCATGGGAAACAGTTGTTATAATAGATTGCCGATTGTATTTTCGGTGTCTGAACAACCAGGAAATGCTGTAGCCTAGTGAAACTCGTGTTAAGTTGTAGTCTTGGTTAAAGTTCAAGTCATATAAAAACATTTTCAACAAATCTGTTAATTACACCAACACTGCTTGTGAAAAAGAATGATAAAGTTATAAAGATTGCTAATTCCAAAACATTGTTTGCATTCATTTTTTGCATACAGAAATAGCCAACACGCCCCCGCTGAGACACGTCCACAAAAGGAGAGCCCAAGCTCTCCAAATGGTTCCGTTTACTTCGGCCTGCGTTTGGACTGTTAGGGACTGCCGAAAGCGCATGGGCCTGGTGGATATATAACAAGACGAAATAAAAGCATCTTTGCAGAACATAATGCGACAAAATAATAGTTTCATCTCTATTACGTTGTTTTTTGTAAATGTTGGAAGCCAAAATCATAATTTAAGTAAAAATTTGATTCATCACCCAGTCTCATTTCAATGAGAAAAAAAGTCCAAGGCATTCATGTGGGTAGTAAAGTTTAAAAGTCACCTGACACTATGAGGAAGGGAAGAATATTAAAATGCATTAGTATGCATGCATGGCCTTTATAATTTTTTTCAGCATCGTTTGTTGGGCATGCTGTTAGAACAAAAGTTTCTCAAATAAATCAAACAAAGATATATCTGACCAGACAGGGAACTCAATAGCGGATAAGCAGACACAGACAGGGGATCGAGTTCAACTGGTTTATTAAACGCTGGACAGAGGAGAGTTGAGAAGGCAGGCGGTGGTTTTTCTCAGGAGAGACATCCAGGGCTACGGTACCGACAACGGGCAGGCAAGGAGAGACGACCAGGAGACAGACGAAGCTTGTGTTACCAGCAAGGCAGAGGAGCGGCGTACCGATACACGATGGACAGTGAGGAAGTCAGGACCCACGTGGAGGGCTGGAGATGGAGGTCAGGCTGGAATATAGATATACTTAGAGATGAATCTGGCGCGACTAACGAGAACGTTGAGTCAAAACTCTGGCGACAAGCATCCGTGAATGCTGGGTATAAATAGTTCTCAGGTAGATAACCATTGGCAACAGCTGGGCTTGTAACCACACCAGAGGCTACGTCTGTAATTAAGGCATACCAACTCGCTGCACACACACACCTATACACACACACACACACACTAACAAGAGAGCAAGAGAGAGCGAGAGAGAGAGACGGGAGAGAGGGAGAGCAGCATTAGTTTCCTTTTTAAATGAGCTGAACGCCACAGAGAGCTTTGGTGTGATGACCCTGGGGGTAAAACGAACAACAACAAAAATCCCCTTAATAACACTGACTCTTAAATCTTCCCACCAAGGCCAGAATGGCACAATCGCAGTTGAAATATCTGCTAGGCAACCATTTGTCCAAATATTTGGATGAACCGTTTCATACGCGCCTTTTCATTTGTAAAACAAATAGTCATCTTCTGATTTAAAGCTAAATCCAATTGTAGAATGCAGCTTAATGTAAAAAAATATATTCTGTGTGGTATAGACCCCACATAGGATCAATTTCCAGTGCCGCAGCAGCATTGCTTTAGAATATTTAACGCCCAGCTTCTTGTTAATTTACGTTACGGCCAGACCAACCTTAATTGTACCCCAACACTGGCTACCTCAGGCATATGTTTAAAATAATTGAGAAAGTTAAACACAACACATTTTGCGAACTAGTTTTACTAATCTGAAGAGATGTACATCTTAGGGAGTAGGTGTACATCTCTATCCTCCAGTGTCCACCTCATGTTGAACAGTTTGCCATCTGTCATTCATTCCAGG
The DNA here is from genome assembly GCA_025447815.1 of Percopsis transmontana. Classification (NCBI taxonomy): domain Eukaryota; kingdom Metazoa; phylum Chordata; class Actinopteri; order Percopsiformes; family Percopsidae; genus Percopsis; species Percopsis transmontana. Next base: position 8,565 of record JAOEHI010053423.1, on the reverse strand, counting down.
TAAGTTGTGCAGTATGGAGATGAAAACTGATACCTTATATGAATGAACAAAGGCAGCAATGGTGCAAAACCTGATCCCCTCCCTTTGCTAATAAATAAAAGGGGACAATTTGCATGGTTTCTAATTGAAATGCGGTGTGCAGGGCTGCAATGTGCTTATTGTCGGCCCTAGCAACAGTGTTGAATTCTAATTGTTTTGAAGGGTACAGGATCTACGGTTGTTATGGTAACAAGTATCCGTCCATGCGTCTGAGAGAGGCAGACACAGCGAATACGAGAGAGGAAAATAACAGGAGGAGGACAGCAAGAGAATGTGATTTGTCTTGGATACGCGATCTGTGTGCATTCTCGTGTTGTTTTGACAGGGATAGAGTTAAAGGTGGTTAGTTATGCAGATGTATGAAAAGACTACAGAGTGAATACATAGTTTCATTCCCACAGTGTAATCCAAAATTCACAATGACTTCAAGACATGAAGAGGCTAAACCTCTGTAAGCTACACGTGGCCATTGTCTATTTCTACTCGACATCTATTATTGAAATCATACACATGACAAAAAAACACTGCAAGATCCATGAAGCAAAACTCAATGGACAAACATTAGCATTTCTGCCTTAAGTTTTTTGGTACTGCATTTACAAACCGTAAAGACTCTGAGTCACCTCATAAATGTATTGCCTTCTGTCATCATTGTGTCAATGGCATAACCTTCAAACAGGGAGAAAGAGGGAAGGAATGAAAGCCACTCAGCACAGAGGTGAGGGCATGCGCTCTCTGACTTTCAAACCAAAACAATGTCTTGGCTTCAATATTTGCTTTGCAATTTACCTTACATATTATGCCTGGAAGTTTTCTAATTGATACAGGTGGGTCATTTAATCTATATATTAAACGTGTGTATATATATATACTGTATATATATATATATACTGTATATACATATACTTTATATATGTATATATATATACTGTATATATATATATATTATATACTGTATATATATATATATATATACTGTATATATATATATCTTTTGTCTTCTTCTGTCAACATACCGACATGCAATTGAATTGATCCTGTTCAAGACAGCTCAGATTTTGTAGAGATAAAGGAAAAAAAGATTGGCTTTGTACATTGGCTTTCTCATTCAGGGGCCCAATGCTAACAAAGAGCAGGATAAGCTAGTTGTAACTCATTGTTAGTTGTTTAGACGACCAAATTGCAATAATAATTTAACAGAATAGGCTGTTATTTATATTTATTACACAGTTTCGGCCATTAGAAGCTGTGAAGGATAACTTTCCATATTGGTGGTAATGTCTGATTATGGAAAGCCACTGCACTCTGTTTCTGAAACCTCAGTCATAGTAGAAGTAGAAGTCATAGTATTTGAATTTTCAGTCATAGTAGAAGTCATAGTATTTGAATTTCATAGGACCTTTTAATTTTTTCCCCACTGCAGTTGCAGAGATATTTTGAGGCATAGCTTTGTCAATGGTAGAGAGGCAGAACGCAGAACTTCCTGGAAAATAACAGGCGTATCAGCAAATCCAAGGGGTCAAATGTTAAGCTGTTGGTTTCACTAGGATTTGGGAGGTCTAACAGTATGCTACTAATCACAATTAGATGTAAATGTTTCACAATAAATTAGTTACCATATGCAACTTTATATCAGACAATATAATTTTAAAAAACATGCTCCCTGTATATTTTCTTCTTGAGAGGACAGGTGGGTTCAAATTGAAGAAATTGAACAATTGAACAATTTCTTTTAGAACTGAAGGCTATATATTCTTTGTTTTTTATTTTATGCAGAGTTATGCAGGTATTCTTTTTCCTATATTTTTACTCCGCCTTATCCTTTAATGTTTTTGTTTTTCCCCAAGCCTTTGAGTCCTTCTTTATGCTAATGCTTTAGCTTTAGTCGTGAGCCTTGGCCTCACTTTATGAACTGGGGAAGGTGTTCATGGCCCCTACTGTAAGTCAAATTCCCCAGGTTTATTACCTCATTTCACACATTTTCCCGTATCTTTCCATCTCACATCGGTTGCTTATTGGAAATCATAGACTTAATAACGAAGGCTCAAATATAGTTATCATTGACAATGAACTCAGTCTGGACAAAATGGGAGGGAAATGAGTGCTCTTCATTGGTGGCTCCAACACATTGATTGTATCTACAGGGTGCTTTGTGGAAGCACATCAGGATTTTATTTCACTACAGCTAGCACAGAAATTGAGAACACTAAGCCAGCAAAATGAATTTAAAGTTGCTAAACAACCAATCAGTGCAGCCTGCATATAAAATACTGTACATTTGTTGTAATACTTTGTTGCAGATTTGTTTCGTCTACACGTCTGCATGATGAAGCACACAGACGCACACACAGAACCCAAGCGCAGACAAACACGAAGACAAAGGGGTGCCTTTAACAGTCTATATTTATAAAGCTCAGGCAGCTGGGCTGGCAGGCGTTAGGTGGGCGAAGGAACTGGGGCTTCAGGGCTAAGGTACCAAAAGGTGGCGGGCAGGCTTTAACGGGGACAGGCGTGGTCGGGTACCAGGGGTGACTGGGGGCAAGGGGCCATGAAGAGGACCGAACAGCGGGACGTTGAAAACCAGGTAAGCAGGCCAACAGGGCATCAGCACAGACAGACGTTGGCAGCGGCGAGTCGGAGACCAGGTAGGCAGGCAGAGAGAGAGGGAAGGCACAGACGAACGACACAAAGCAGAGCGAGACATTACCAGCCTGGGTGCAGCCCCTGAAATTAGTGTTCTCACATACACGCACACACGCACAGCAGGCAGAGAGAGAGAGACAGAGAGAGAGAGAGAGAGAGAAAAGGCGCGCGAGAGAGCGAGTGGAGCTGCCGCGCTCGTGGTTGTTACATCAACTTCCATACAGTATCCCTAACCTAAAACTACATCATATAACCTGAACCCTATTAATAACTGTATACCTAACCCTAACCCTTAACCAGATAAACAGTTTATTGCCTAAACGTATCCACAATTTAACTAGGAAATGCCAGAAAAGAGCTATGAAATAAAATCACACATCTAATCCGGATTTGAAATTATGAAACAACATACCGTAGTTGTACAGCACAACACTGGCACTGATATATCCATACAAACTATGGAGGTCTTCCTTAGACCATATTCTGTAGGCTATGGAGTATTGACATGCTCAACACCTTGAGTCTGATCGTGGAACAGTAAACAGCTAGTAAAAAACAGCACATCTTCGGTGCCAGGGAGGAAGGATAAAAAAAATAAACCTGCAGACAACCCAACTTTGCCAAAGGCTGTCCGACCGCAATAAATATCACTCATAACAAATGTTTAAGGCCAGTAAAGAGTCTGGAAGCAGGCCTAGTTTATGATGTTCAGATTTAATAGAGTGCATTTTAACATCTTCAACTATTCACAGCTTCAGTTGTCACACTTCACTCAGTCTGTTCACACAGTCTGTTAAAGTGGTAAATGCATTGTCTTTTTGACTAGGTTAGTTGTTTTTGAATATTTTCTTTATCGCACTAAAAAGCCTGAACACACGCCGAGTAACACTGCCGAAAGTGCGGAAAGTTTAGTGTCATTATGCGATTTCAAAAATATATAAAAATCTAACGTTTTAGGCAATCTATTTCTATATTTAGTGTGCCTGAGCCTCCAATAAATACGAAATCCCTTGGTTGAAAAGAACTACAGTATTTAACAAAAACTGCAACACCATTTTGTTTGGTTGCGTAGGCATGTCATGTAAGGCACACAACACACCCCACATGCACACCCACGCACATGCAATATGATTTTGGGGACCCACTTTCTCCCAACACTACCCTTATGCACAAAATTATACACTACAATTTTAAGTAACATTTTGATATATTTTTAAAATATTGAAAAACAATCACATTGGATATCAAAGTATTCGTCATTTGTTTTCACAGAGGTAAATTGACGACAGCATATTTTATATACCCTGATTTTTATATAATTACATTCCGAACAGAAAATAAATCCTTGGGTATCAAAGTATGCTTTAGGTAAATTATAGATATTATTTCACTCTAGTCAAATAGAGAATCCACTTTTAATTTAAAGGGACAAAAGAAGAGATAGAGAACAAAAAATATGTGTAATACTGATTTTCACATGGCCTCAAGAGGCCGTGCTTCAGTGAAACTAGTGTCAGACTGATTTTGGGGATCGCCTGCTTTTCACAGAAAGGTTAAGATAGGAATATGCTGGATTTTTTTCTGTGTACAGTATCACATTGCTGCACAGAGCAACTTCAGACCCTGAAAGCAGTTTGACTCGGGAAAGCCACATCTGTCGTACATTGGCATTATGCTCACTTTAGGTACATTCATTGTTGTCGGTTGCTTTGAAATGAAGGGAGGGGGTCGGGATAGTCTTTTGCTCTGGGTGTTTGGCTCTGAGCCAAAAGGTCATAGGGTCCAGCCTACTTGAGTATCCTTCAGCAAGATTTCCTAACCCCTACCTGCTCCTTAATATTTGTAATATTTGTAGCCTACTCCCTGTAACTTTGTCCCTTTGGATAAAAGTGTCTGATAAATTACCTAACTGAATACAATTTGGCACAGAGTAAATATTATTTACCAATTGTGAGCAGAAAACATCAAATGACATGCTAAATGTGAACATTCTCTTGTTGCTAAGTGTTAAGTGTCTGTTACGAGCATGGGCATAAATATACTGTACCTTTTGGAAACTTTTCTGGACTGTATATGTAAACAGAAGAGCAACCAACAAATAGAAGATTGTGTTAAAAGGGCAGAGTGGAAAAAGAGATGTTTCCATACCAGTTAACAGAGCAAGAGAGAGCACCAGCACAAAAGGAAAAAGATGGTAAAGGGGAAAGCTGCCGGAAACCATTTTAAGAGGAACCAGGGATAGATTTTTCTTTAATCCCTGCGAGGCAAAGCAACTTAATGGAAGCTCCCTCTTATCAGCTATGATGCAGCGGCCTTACCATTGCCTCTGCTTGACTTTGATGTGTTCTAAAAGAGTAAGCTAAACACTGCCTCGCCACATAAACAGACACACACACACACAGACAAACGTGCAAGGCTTTGGTTCCACATACAAAAGATCTGTGCAATGACTCTAAAGATAAGATTTCTAAAAATGTTGGGGTTATATGCTGCTACCCACCTCCCGATACACGTAGTCAGTTCAAACAGGGCATTTCAATTTCAAATTAAATTCCTATGTGCTGCCCCTAGATACTATTATACACTGATACGCTCATGTCTGCCCTTTCTAAATAATATCATGAAAAGGTCTTCATCCCTGAGGAAGACCCCTATCTTGCTATGACCGACAAAACCCTACAAATGACCCAACAAGGTCATCATTTGTGCAATGGTAATGGGTGTACTGTTAAAAATAGCACAATGGCCTTGTGCTTCATGCCAGGATTTAGCTGTCAGGACCTTCAGTGACAACAGAGGTGTTCCGTTAGCATTACATCAGCAACACTACATTTCAGTCCACATTATGTTGGCTGTTGTATCACCTGGCCCCACCGAAATGCTGCAAGTCTATTGGAGACAGACCGAGACGGAATGTTCTTTGATATGCTAATTTCAACCACCATCCATTCTCGTGTCCCCTCGATGCCTAGCATAACTGCCCCGCGGCATGGCTCTGCAAAGTTAAACAAACATAAGGGACGCGGCGAGGCAAAACAGTTCTCAAGTTCCCGCACCCCAGAGAGGGGACCGCCCGCGGTCAATCCCCCAGCTCATCGAATCACCCCCGAAAACCCAGAATCAAACACGGCGGTAATGAGAAAGTCTTATTTATTTTTTCTATCCTGCCTGTCCCAGTGCTAACCTTTATGTTCCGCTGCCCAACTAACCAGCTGTTGTTGACGCCCTGCATGTATCCATTTGTTTTCTTTTTGAGCTCATTTTCAGTGAAAACGCTGAATCCTCTCGCCACAGTAGACTTAGAGGGCTCAATTCACAGAGTAGAAGCGGTGTGAACCATATTCCATGTAGAGAATTCTCCCAAGAACAAAAAGGTTGTCCATAGCAATTAAACTGGAGAAACAGCACACAATGCGGTACAAAATCCTTAACAATAACTTTGTTAGTCTTAATTAATTGCTAATTAAATATACAAAGCATACACAGTAGCGTTTGCAAAAAACCTTACAACTTATTCACATCACACACAGACACACATGCGGGGTAATTGTTATCACCCACAATTTGATGAGCCCCCATTTCATCAGTACAGTCAATATTTAAATTCTCTACTGAGCTCTCCTGAAAACAACTCCCCCTTCAATGTGGCTACACGTGCTAAGATCACCTTAATTACATGGTTGCAGTACCACTGAGTTTTCATACGACCAAGAGGAGAAGTATTTAAACACAGCACATTCTATTTTACTTAGCATTCAGTTCAGCCAGCTCGAGAAGCCTGAAATCTCGATTTTGCTGAAGACACATGGTGAGGATTGATGGTGTTTAGTGCTGATAGGCTTGAATTGTGTTTTGTTCATCCTATTAGGCGGTACCCGCGGGATGTACATTTCTTACAAGGATGACAGATTGGCAAGAGGTCTTGTGGGATTCCAGCGCTGCTTCTTGTCTGATGATGTAGGTCTTAAGGAATGCTAATATGTGGGCTTCGGTTGTTACAGATTGGTGAAGCAGCAAAAGACAACAAATAAATGCATATAGGTCTCAGACAAATACCGTAGCATGCACAAGAAAAGGTGTGTAACAATCAAATGTGGGCAAGAGATTAGCAATGCATTACAACTGATGACATGACAACTGATGGCAGCAAACCCACTATAACAGTAAAGATTCTATTACCCTCTGTTGTGGGTAAAGATAGCATCAGCCTCTAATACTGCCTTGTCGGTTTAGATGCTGCTAATGACTCTGAAAAAAGTTCAAAAACATTCAGAGGAACAAAGTAATTAATTTTCCCAAGTCAAGTGAATTTAATCAAGACCCTGCCCCTGCATTTAGCAGATGCTTTAATCCAAAACAATTTACAATTACATGGTGCAGGTAGGGGTTATGCATCTTGCTCAAGGATGCTTACAGGTAGGCTGACTCTGGGGCTTGAACCCACGACCTTCTAGCTGGGAGTCCAAAACCTAGACCACTAGACTATCCTGCCACCTGATGAGAATACACTATAATCAAATTCACTCTAATCTTCAGATTTCCAAAATGCAGGAGTGAAGTAGAAGAACCAGTCGCAATGACCGCACTATTATGTATTATTATCTTTCCTGAGCTCTAGCGATGCATATTGACACAAAAGAATCATTTAAAATGGCCTATTCATAGACCTATGCACCGCTAGAGCTCAGGAAAGATAATGAATCGGCTATTTTGAATGATTCTTTTGTGTCAATATGATCAAGTTATTATTTTCCGCACTCTCCGCTAGTCAGTTTGATCTTCTTTTTCTTTTGTAAGCTCAATGGCTATTCTCAAACTAGCACAAGCTGCCAATCTCATTAATTCAATCCAACTGTCTGAAAGAATGGATTCACAAAAAATAATCAATAAGTGCCTATCACTACTCGTTTCTGCAGTACGTGTGTGTGTCTGCGTGGATGTTTACTAAAGAAATTAAAAAAAGGCTGAACACTTATGCTAGGCTGTTGATTCATACACCTGGTTTTAATTAACTGATAATGTAATCAGAGCAAACATAAGACTCAATGTCTCACATACAAACACTCACACACAAACAGTGTTTCTCTGCAAGGTGGAATTTGACACAAAAGGAAATGCGTACACCGCTCCGAGTCTAGGGAATTATAAATCTATCTCTAGAACTGATAAAGCACTCTCTCAGCACCTTTAACATGGCACTCACTCACAGCTGTTGAAACAGGCTGAACAGACTAGTGTATATTCGGCCCCATGCAATGTAGCCAAGTATGATGTATTGCTGAACAGTCGGTTTGTGTCATCATTTAACCTGATCTACCACGTCAGTAGAATGACTCTGCTCTGCCACATTAGGATGACAAATCACATGTATGCTGCCTCGACAGAAAAGGGCCGTTATTGCATCATCCTTTTCTCACCCCTGTTACTGGTATGATCTGATGGGTTGAAGCTGGAAGATGTGTTTGACAAATGTTACTTTGCAGTGAGCCATTCAACGTCACAAGAAAACACCACAAGTCATAAGGCATTTGAATTACAGGCCCAATAGCTCAGATGGGGCTGGAAGTATTAAATTTCAACTTTTAGAAGGTGGTTTGGACGTTCTAAGGGGAGCAAAAGCAAAAGCGTCACACTTCACATCAAAACGAAGAACACCTCCTGTTTCAGACAGCGTTTGATATTGCTATCGATCGCCCGAGGCTACCACCCGACTGGATGAATAAACAAGCAGATTGGGTTTAGCTCCACGCAGGAGGAGGATCCCCATACATGATGCATGATGCGAGCACCGCCATGCGAGGAAGCAGCGATTCAGAGTGGGTCTGGACAGAGAGGCCTGCCACGCCCGCGGGCCTCTCCCCTCTCTCTCCCGTGGGCGTGGCA